>SJXQ01002063.1:498776-646172 GCA_006408695.1 Aepyceros melampus
GGAGAGGGTGGGATGGGTTGGCAGAGTGGCAGTGTAACATGTGTGATATCATAAGTGAAACCAATCGCCAGTCCAGGTTTGATGCAAGATGCAGGATGCTTGGGACTGATGCACGGGGATAATCCAGAGAGAGGGTGTGGGGCGGGAGGGGGGAGGTGGGGGTCGGGATTGGGGGTTCATGTACACTCGTGGCTGATTCATGTCAATGTATAGCAAAACGAATACAGTATTGTAAAGCAAAACAAACTAAAAAATAAAAATTAATTAAAAAAAATAAAAGTTAGACACTATCCATTTCTATCTAAATCATGCAACTTCGTTCACTGGATATACATACTTACTTCTCACTTACAGAAAGTATAATGTTTTTAAAACTATTTATGGAAATTAAAAGTGCAAATTAAAAAGCTAGTGACACCAGGTTCATTATTTACACATATCCCTTAGTGGTTGTAAATCAATAAAACATCTTTATTTTAACAAACACATCACTAGCATATATGAAAGAAAGAATCGGTAACTACTGTTTCCAGTGGATCACTGCTGGGTCTTTAGGTGGTTCTGTATTCACAGTAAAAGATTACTGAGTTCTACTTGGCAGTCATGAATTACTAAATAACTGCAAGCTGCTCAACAATTCTTGTATTTATAGACTTGTAAGTGGTAAATGAATGCTGAATGCTTTTAAAAATTTAGCAGTGAATGGTTTTAAAATTCAAAATTTAATGGTTTTCAAATTTTCTAGCTAATATAAAATCTTATTTAAAAACACAAAGCTTGCTTACAAGTCAGGCTTAAAAGAAAGTGTTATAAATGCATTAGAAAAAGATGACTTGTAGAACACATATCAAAATGTTAACAGTAATTTTTCTTTTAAAAGATAACAGAAGATAACTTGTTAAAAATTTTCTTCTTTACTGAGCAATAGTTTTTAACTGTCAGGAAAAAATGATTAGAAACAAGAAAGTTCACTTACACATTTGAAACAGTAAACATTGCTGATTTCAACAGTACTGATGTGGGGATAAAATAATATTTATATCATACAATAATCACACTTCACTGAGATTAGCCAGCATCTGACCATCAGCCACTGTAAACACTGTAAGCAGTCAAGCTGTAACAATTATTCAAATAAATATACTTTATAGTGAGTATCTTTAAAAATTAATGAAGAAGTTTTAAAAATGCTATATAATGCAAAAGCACAGAACTCTAAATAATACAAGCCAAAAATATAGGCATAAATATAAGAAAAAAACTGTAACGATACTGAACTAAAACTAATACTATAAAAAGCTTTAAAACAACAGAGGAAGAAAGGAGAAGGAAATATAAAATATTTATTAATAGGGGCTACTTTATGTCAAGCACCTGCCAGCCAACTATTCTACACATGACTTTATTTCATTCTCTGATAGTGCTATGGGTGACCATGTTGAAGTTGAAATGCCAATACTCTGGCCACCTGATGCAAAGAGCTCACTCATTTGAAAAGACCCTGATGCTGGGAAAGATTGAGGGCAGGAGGAGGAGGAGACGACAGAGGATGAGATGGTTGGACTGTGTCACCAACTCAATGGACATGAGTTTGGGTGGGCTCCTGGAGTTGGTGATGGACAAGGAAGCCTGGCGTGCTGCAGTTGATGGGGTTGCAAAGGTCGGACACAACTGAGCGACTGAACTGAACGGAACTGAACTGAAGTCCTATGGAGAAAATGGATTATGTCTATTTTGCAGAAGTAAAGGAGTTCAGAGAAGTTAAGCAACTTGCTAGGACTCCACAGCCAGGAAGTTAAAAATCTCAAGTTCAAACATAAGTCCTTCTAACTCTAAAGACCACCCTGTGCTCCCTTCCCTTCATCACTCTGGTCCCTAAGAACAGTAACATGTAAGTGGGCTTAACTCTGAGTCATTAAATAATATATTTAGCAGGGAAGTTTAACATTCTGGGTATGGGGAAATACCTGTCATTATTATAAATATTGCTTTTTAAGTTACTGTTAATTCCTGTGGCCAGCAGAGAGCCTGGCTTCTCTGCTAGAGCACAGGGAAATGCAGATGAGGAGATAATCCAACATGGAAGCAAGGCAACTCTTTACTTTTCATACTCTGCATAGGCTTGCTGGCTGACTTTTAAGAGAAACAGGTGAGGAAAGTAATATACCAGTTCTCTCACCCATTCAACCATAGAGACTAGAGGCATCTAAAGCAGACATTATTGGTGACCTTCCAAATTCTACAGCTTCCTACCACAACCACAGTGGTAAAGAGAAAAGAAAAACAATAAAGTTCTTCCTCTGGGCTCCATCAAAACCATTATCATCCATTAAGTTCTATTGTTCTCATACCCTGTGAGAAGAGAACAAAATGCTATCAGGTGGATTATAACTTTTCTACAATCAATGAAACCTTTACTAGGCAATGCGGTCAGCAACTACAAGTCATGACTTTCTTTGATGGGGAAAATAATCTTTTGCAACAATCATAGGGACTTACAAAAAGTAAATATGTAGTGAAGTTAAGAATGGAGTTTTTAAACTGACAGTCTTAGGTACATTTCAGGGATGGGGCGAGACAGTTATCTTTATCCTACAGGATCTACTTGTCTGTCCAATTACTTGCAATACTGGCCAATACTTGCACTATTTGAAAGAGTGACCCTTGGTTTCACAGCTCCCATGATTCTAACTCATGGCACTGTTTATTAACCCTGTCAAAATCAAGAATCATGGAACCAGAGCCAGCTCCCCCACATAATTTTTCATGGATAACTAATTCTACCTAAGCTGGTTGACTTGGGACTGACTGACTGTGATGAACAAATACCTTATGAAGATTCTATTAGTTTGAGAGAGTCCAAAACTGGGCCCTCTCTCTATCTGGGTCCAAAGGTAACTGAAGATGAGGAATTATTTTTAGCTTAAAACATTTAAATTAAAATGGCAGCTTATATATCACCATATATTGCTTAGAAAAATAATGCATTTAATAACACTGTTTTTTGCTTGAAAGAACAAAAACTGAATATTTTATACAATTTCAGCATTTCAGAGAATTAATATACTCAGCCATAATAATCAATCTTGCTAAAATTTACCACAGTCAACAACTTAATATTTTTGCTTGGGAATTATGCTTTGAGTTCATCCCTTGAATAAGAATATACTGTATTAGTACCACTTTTTTTCTTTTCCTAACTGTAAACCATAATTTTCTTATTTGGTCATGTCCTATATATTGCTGTTGTTGAATTTGTTGGTCTACATTTTATAAAAGTGGATTTTCCTTGCAGAAAAACCCATGTGATGACATAAAAATCCAAAATGGCACACACTCACCTAAAACTATACAAAATATGGTAATAGATCAGGTGAGTGACAGGAGTCCATCATTCTCAATGTCAGCAGAGTATGTCCTATGGAAAAAGCAGGATTTCCCTCTAGATGTCAGCTACCTGAGGTAAGGCATTCACCCCAAACAATTCTAATATAATCTCTCTTAATCTCACCTGAGCTAGGCACAAAATCCTTACCCATCATCTCATGTCAACCTGTGAAGCACATATTGCAACACAGAAACCTGATGTGTATCTGTGTATATGTGCACACATGAACAATGTGTTTACTTGTGAGAACTGGTTTTGGCTGGAAGCACAGAGATTTATACTGACAAGGTGAATTCAAATTAATTCAATAACTGTTAATGCATACTTTTTAGAAATTGCTGTAATACTGTTTAGTTGCTCAGTTGTGTCCAATTCTTTGTGACCTCATGGACTGTAGCCCACCAGCTCCTCTGTCCATGGGATTCGCCAGGCAAGAAATACTGGAGTGGGTTGCCATTCCCTTCCCCAGGGTATCTTCCTGACCCAGGGATTGAACCCAGGTTTTCCACACTGCAGGCAGATCCTTTACCAACTGAGCTACTAGGGAGGTGGTATTAAAATTATATATATAATACACAGGTTCCCTTTTTCAACTGAAGAAATAGTGAGGAATATAGCATCAACCCTGGGTAAGCTTCTGAAAGTTCTCTGGCATAGATCCACTATAAAAATCTCTTTAAGAAAGTCTTCTATTTTTAAGCAATATCTCCCTTCAAATATTCTAACTGGCCTTTTGATAAAGAGATGAGGAGAATAACATCTTTTTTTCTTTTCATTTTAAACAAGGAGATGGTTAGAGGCAGTTGGGTAGGCTTCAGATTTAACTTTTTTGTGTCCACCTATATCTTATTATGATATTAAAACGGTCAAAATTTCTTCCTACTTTTTTTGTACAAAACTATTCCATTCACATTTTAACAGTAGTTCTGTTAGTTTATAGAGTATAACTAAAGAGAAAATATGGATCACAATAAACTGTGGAAAATTCTGAAAGAGATGGGAATACCAGACGACCTGACCTGCCTCTTGAGAAATCTATATGCAGGTCAGGAAGCAACAGTTAGAACTGGACATGGAACAACAGACTGGTTCCAAATAGGAAAAGGAGTACGTCAAGGCTGTATACTGTCATCCTGCTTATTTAACTTCTATGCAGAGTACATCATGAGAAACGCTGGGCTGGAGGAAGCACAAGCTGGAATCAAGATTGCTGGGAGAAATATCAATAACCTCAGATATGCAGATGACACCACCCTTATGGCAGAAAGAGAAGAAGAACTAAAGAGCCTCTTGATGAAAGTGAAAGAGGAGAGTGAAAAGGTTGGCTTAAAGCTCAACATTCAGAAAACGAAGATCATGGCATCCGGTCCCATCACTTCATGGCAAGTAGATGGGGAAACAGTGGTGACTTTATTTTGGGGGGCTCCAAAATCACTGCAGATGGTGACTGCAGCCATGAAATTAAAAGATGCTTACTCCTTGGAAGGAAAGTTATGAGCAACCTAGACAGCCTACTGAAAAGCAGAGACATTACTTTGTCAACTAAGGGCCGTCTAGTCAAGGCTATGGTTTTTCCTGTGTGGCTCAGAGGTTAAAGCATCTGCCTCCAATGCAGGAGACCCGGGTTCAATCCCTGGGTTGGGAAGATTCCTCTGGAGAAGGCAATGGCACACCACTCTAGTACTCTTGCCTGGAAAATCCAATGGACGGAGAAGTCTAGTAGGCTACAGTCCACGGGGTCGCAAAGAGTCGGACATGACTGAGCGACTTCACTTCACTTTCACATGTGTGGATGTGAGAGTTGGACTGTGAATAAAGCTGAGCGCTGAAGAACTGATGCTTTTGAACTGTGTGTTGGAGAAGACTCTTGAGAGTCCCTTGGACTGCAAGGAGATCCAACCAGTCCTTTCTAAAGGAGATCAGTCCTGGGTGTTCATTGAAAGGACTGATGTTGAAGCTAAAACTCCAATACTTTGACCACCTCATGCAAAAAGCTGACTCATTGGAAAAGACTGATGCTGGGAGGGATTGGGGGCAGGAGGAGAAGGAGCCGACAGAGGATAAGATGTCTGGATGGCATCACCGACTCGATGGATGTGAGTTTGAGTGTACTCTGGGAGTTGGTGATGGACAGGGAGGCCTGGCGTGCTGCAATTCATGGGGTCGCAAAGAGTCGGACACGACTGAGCGACTGAACTGAACTGAACTCTTGTACTTCTGCCTTAGGTGCTCATTTAGACTCTAACCCTTACTAGATTTTCACCTCCACCCTCTCCCCTTAAAGACCCCTCGTCCACCAGAAGTGAGATGAGCAGACTCAGAGGCCGAGAGGGCTGTCGTGTACAAGGGTGGAGAGAGGCCTTGTGCGTCAGTTGGACCAGACACCCCCACACTATATCCTCGCAAGAAGCTGACCTGCTCTCTAACTCTCCTCAGACACCCCCCTGCCCCCCAAGTCTTCTGGAACCATTGCAAGCCATGAGTTGTCACCGTCTCCTCTGTGATCACCCAGTCATCTCCCTTCTTGTCCAGGTTAAAAAAAAAAAAACATAAATCACTAAGCTCCTTCAGTTCCTTTCCATCCACCTCAAGGAATACCTCTCATTCCATTACATTTTTGCTTTATGTCCATTTCAGATTGCATCTACTTGTTCAAGGTCCACTACCTCTCCCTGTGGTTAAAAAAAAATCCTTTTCCTTAGTGTGATAACATATCTTTGACATAAAATGTACCATTCTGACTGCTTTGTTAAACGCTTACTTGGCTGCGCAGGTCTTAGTTGCAGCGCTGGGCTCCAGTTCCCTAACCAGGGGTGGAACCCCAGGCCCCTGCATTAGGAGTGCAGGGTCTTAGCCACTGGCCCCCCAAGAAATTTCCCATTGGGACCATTTTCGAGAGAACAGCTCAGGAGCATGAAGTTCACTCACAATCCTGGGCCACCAGCGTCACTGTCCATCTCTGGAAATTTTTCATCATCTCTAACAGAATCTCTGTTCCCGTCACACACTAATAATCATTCCCCATGCTTTTGAGGCTGTGAAATACTATGACATCTTGATTCCTTCTCTCTTTGTGTATCTTCTTCATTCTGTAAACATTTTGGTTTCTCATCCCAGATAGGCAATTTTTGCCCTGTTTTCCTTACAGTCCCTCATCTGCCCATCAGGCCATCTGCCCTTCTCACTCTCTTCCTTCATTAAAGTGGAAAAACCTCCCACACCCTTAGTGCCAGGCCTAGTGTCTGGCACAAAACAGATAATAAATATCTGTTGGATGAATGACAAAAGGAAAACAATCCCTCCCATTGTAAGAACACTCGCTGGGCACTGTGCTAAACCATTTACTCAGATTTTTTCATTACAGGCAGGCAATATCACTCATCCTGTTTTACAGATGAGAAAATTGAGGGTTCTTAACTATGGTAAAGCCATATTTGACCTCCTAGGATTATGACTTCAGAGACTGTGTTCAACCTTTCTATGATTCTGCCTCTGTCAAACCAGATATAAAATAATTGATATAGATATAAATTAGTCTACTCTGACAGTAAGGGCTTCCCTTGTGACTAGGAAGATAAAGAATCTGCCCACAAAGTGGGAGACTCAGGTTCGATTCCTTGGTTTGGAAGATCCCCTGGAGAAGGGAATTCACCCCTCCAGTATCCTTACTCAAAAAGTCCATAGATAGAGGAGTCTGGTGGGCTACAGTCCATGGGATCACAAAGAGGAGGACACAACTGAGCAACTAAGACTTTCACAGATATATTGTGGAGATTGTGCTCACCAATTATTTTCTGTCTTTCTTTGAAGTAGGAGTTTTTTGTTTTTTGGGTTTTTTTCTGACCATTTGGCTTGCTTTAGCCAGTAAAGTGGCTTTCCTGGTAGTTTAGAGCGTAAAGAATCTGCCTGCAATACAAGAGAGCTAGGTTCAGTCCCTGGGTGGAGAAGATCCTCTGGAGAACAGAATGGCATCCCACTCTGGAGAATCCCATGGAGAAAGGAGCTTGGTGGTCAAAGAGGAGGACACAACTGAGCAACTAAGACTTTCACAGATATATTGTGGAGATTGTGCTCACCAATTATTTTCTGTCTTTCTTTGAAGTAGGAGTTTTTTGTTTTTTGGGTTTTTTTCTGACCATTTGGCTTGCTTTAGCCAGTAAAGCGGCTTTCCTGGTAGTTTAGAGCGTAAAGAATCTGCCTGCAATACAAGAGAGCTAGGTTCAGTCCCTGGGTGGAGAAGATCCTCTGGAGAACAGAATGGCATCCTACTCTGGAGAATCCCATGGAGAAAGGAGCTTGGTGGACAGTGGGATTGCAAAGTGTGGGACACGACTGAGTGACTAACACTTTCACTTTTCAGCCCGTGAAGAGCGGGTCCTAGAGAGTGGACCCTCCTTCAGCCTGGATTCAAGATGTGGAGGACACACAGGACAGAGACGGCATATGTGAGTTGGAAGCAAGTCTTCATTCCTGAGACGCTGGGGTTGTTCGATACTAGGCGTAATCTAGCAAGGGTTGACAGACAGACACATTGACTCATGCCAGTTATATAAACTCAGTGAGAATATAGTTAGAATATGAGTGCCAAGGATGTCCCAAAGGGGACTTCCTTGGTGGTCCAGTGGTTAAGAATTCACCTTGCAACGCAGGGGACTCATGTTCAATCCCTGGTTGAGGAACTCAGATCCCACATGCCACAGAGCAGCTAAGTCCACAAGCCGCACCTCCTGAGCCCGTGCTCCAGAGAGTTTGTGCGCCACAACCAAGATTGGACATAGCCAGATTTTTTTTTTTTTTTTAATGTTCCAAAGTTAACCCTTTAGTAAATTCCTAATAGTTCTAAATAGAGCAAATAGAAAATTCCTAGGACATCAAATTTGCTTTAAGACGTGTGACTTTTAATTGGTTTGAGAAAGCAGTAATAAAATGAAGATTTTAAATCTCAGGTAAAAGTTATGATTTCAACAAAATATTGACTTTTAATAAAATATACATGCTAAAATCATTGTAATAGTCTCTGATTTATTTTACTCGTAGTAAACGAAGTCTTTCAAACTACATCTTTCCTTCTAACCTTCACTCAAAATATTTAGGTTGTATGCATTTTCTGTATAATAAAATATAACTTTAATATGGATCTCCTTTCCCCCAAGGATGAAAACTCATTCTCTCTACAGGTCCTGTGTTGTATATGAAAAACATACAGCCCTAATAAAATCCTTTAAAGCCCAGGTGAGCACCATGTGAACTGGCCCAGTTTCTTTGGCATCGCCTTTAAAGGATCTGTAAATCTATGTGCTGTTATATCTTTGGCCTTCTCAAAGCTGGTGCTGTGCAGGGACTGACTCGTAAATGAGCCCAGCGCATGATTTGAAGATGACCACAGATTCAACACAAGTTGTTCTTTGCCCTACACAAGCCCGACAGTCAAGGACTAATTGTGTGATGTTAAAGCATTTCATACTTGAACTAGTAAAGCCAAGGTGGCTAAAAGATTGATCCTGTTTTATTAGCCGAAGCAGATTTGAGTGTATCAGATTAGCCGAGCTCGGCAGAGGATATTGGTAAGTTGTTTCCCAGGTGGAAAGGTGGAAAAGGTATTAAAATTCTTCAGGGTCTCCCCAGAGCCTCAAGGAAGAAAAAAAAATTCTTAGCAAGACAGACTTAAGTCCTCTGAGATCTGGCCTCTGATTTCCTCTCCAGACTCATCTGTCTGACTCTAGCTGCACTGAATTATTTAAGGAGGACGTTTCCAGTCCCCTTCTTGTGGACATCTTTAACTTTCCTGATTTACCGTGTGGCCCATATTTTATTTAGGAGAGCTGATGCTGGCTGTGACCACTGAAAGCCCTGAAGACTTTGGCAGTTCATACAAAGAGCCCAGTGTGGGCCTGGCCTCTGTCCTCTGTGTTGTGTTCACATCAGTGGGGAACACAGACCTTGGCGGCATCCACACCAAGGAAGGAGGGCAGGGAGGAAGCCCCCGGCACCAACAACAGAGCTCAGCACCCAGGACTAGAACAAGGCCCACGGCATCAAGCTCTATCCAAGGGAGACTGGGAACTGGAAGCGTGGACCGGAGCCTAACAGCAGCTGTGCTTCATCGAGGCCACCGAGGCCACACTGACTCAAAAACATCTGCTCATTCTTCTCCCTTTTCCATTTGCATTCCTGCCTTAATTGTTTTTATGACCAGAGCTCCCAGCTCCTTCCTCACTTAGCAAATGCCCAGTAAATGTTAGTTAAAATAAAAATTAGATGGAGGGATGGTTGGATGGATAAGTGGATGGGTGCATGGATGGGTGGATGGTGAATGGTTGGCTGGGTAGATGAAAGGGTGGATGGGTGGCTGGATAAGTGGATGGGTGGATGGATAAGTGGATAGGTAGATGGGTGGGTGAATGAGTAGATGGATGGATGGATGGATGGATAAGTGGATGGGTGGGTGGGTAGATAGATGGGTGGATGGATGGATAAATGGACGGGTGCATGGATGGGTAGATGGTGGCTGAGTGGACGGGTGCATTGATGGGTGGATGGTGGATGAGTGGGTGGGTAGATGGAAGGGTGGGTGAATAGTTGGATAAGTGGATGGATGGATAATTAAGAAAAGGGATCATTGTGAGGCTTTTCAGTATCTAAGGGGAGCATGTGTTAGCCTCAATACTCTCTTGAAAACTTTTGCTGTGAGAGGAAAATTTTCAACATTGAGAATCCTGAGTTCCCGGAGTAGAGCCCAGGAAATTGAACTGTCTTCCATCTCCTGCACTACAAGAACACAAGCCTGGGAGCTGAGTTTCACTGGTCAAATAGACCCACATAAGGCTTCTGGGCAGAAGCAAGCCACCCTGGGAGACAGGCTGTGTTTATCCCCATCTTTGCAAGGGCTGGAGGTGACTGAACTGAACTGACAGCATCTGTAGAAGATTATGATTCTACGGCTGTCGTTGGTGGAGTTCCTGGCACAGAGAAGAACCAGGAGGAAGACGGTGCCTTCACCTTCAAGCTTGGGGTATTACTCCACGGGGTTTTACCTTGAATCTGGTTTCCAGCCCTCACAAGATGTCTCTGATTTACTCAATATTTCCTGCATTGAATCTCTTTTTTCATAACTAGAGAGAGTCAGTTTTCATTGTTTACAATTGATAACCAATCCACCCTGGGAAACAGGCTGTGTTTATCCCCATCTTTGCAAGGGCTGGAGGTGACTGAACTGAACTGACAGCATCTGTAGAAGATTATGATTCTACGGCTGTCGTCTGGTGGAGTTCCTGGCACAGAGAAGAACCAGGAGGAAGACGGTGCCTTCACCTTCAAGCTTGGGGTATTACTCCACGGGGTTTTACCTTGAATCTGGTTTCCAGCCCTCACAAGATGTCTCTGATTTACTCAATATTTCCTGCATTGAATCTCTTTTTTCATAACTAGAGAGAGTCAGTTTTCATTGTTTACAATTGATAACCAATTAAAATCCCCCCAAAATACCGTGAAGCCACAGGACTTTGAAACTGGGAGAGTGAGCATGGAGAGTGTGTGTGTGTGTTTCAGTCAAAAAGGAGGGAAGCAGAAACAGTCATAAAGGTGATGAGAAAAGAGCAAATGGGCATCAAAGTAAATTTTGCTGACTTCACTCTGTATGTCTTTTGTTTGCTCTTGACATACCCTACTGACATACTACACTGCAAGATTAAAGCATAATAGGCTATGTATAATCTTAATATTTCTCTGTTAAATGCATGCCTCATTCCTTCAATCTCCCATTAAACTTAATAGTTACTAAATTCATAAAATTGTGCTTCAGGCAAAAACTGTTGTGGAAGCTTTGAGTGGTGCACATATTCCTTGGTCTTTCTATAAAGTGTACTTTTGAAGACAAGCTCAGATTAACAGGATTTCTGAGCTAAAAGAAAATGAGACCCAGAAAGTTCATTTGCCTGACTGCAAGTAACAGGGTTTTGCTGAGTCAAAGGCTAAAGTGCTTGGAACAGCAAGAACATCTTGGAGATAGAATTACAAGAATATTCTGAAGGAGACAGAGCTTCTGTTTCCTAATACTAATATGTGTGTGCTAATAAACATCAACTCAAAAAGAAGGAACTATCATAATTTTGGAAGGGAAAGTGAAAGTGAAATCTCTCAGTCATGTCCGACTCTGCGAATTCTCCAGGCCAGAATACTAGACTGTGTAGCCTCTCCCTTCTCCAGGGGATCTTCCCAACCCAGGGATTGAACCCAGGTCTCTCCCACTGCAGGCAGATTCTTTACCGGCTGAGCCACCAGGGAAGCCCATTTTAAAAGGGACCCTTGAGTAAAAGAAAATTTAAAGTTTTGCCAAGAAATTTTAACTGAATACATTTTCTGGTTTGATTTCAATAATATCAATTTCCGCTAAAAGTTCACAGACTATCAAGAATTGGCTTTCTAAGTGCTGGTTTTTCTCCTAGTGGCTTACACCTGTCCACAGTCACTCCAATTTTTTAATTTTAAAAACCAATAGTTAAAGCAACACTCCAGGGCTTACCACTCTTCACCAAAAGTGCCTTCCTAGAATTAAAAAAAAAAAAGAAAAGTTAATGTTGGAAATACTTTGACTTAGGATTTTTCAAATTGGCTCACTGGCAATGAGCAAGTGCTATACTTATGAAATGATTGGCTCTTACCTGCAATTATGCTCGCAGTGTGAAGGAGTGTAATTGATGCCAACGTCACTGCTTTTAAACGTTTTCAAGGTATTGAAAAGACTAGCTGGAAATGAAGGGCTGACCCTTCCTGAAAGCCTGAATACCGGAGGTTTCCCTAGTCATCCGTCACAGCCGCGGCTGGCTCTTCTTTTCAAACAGGTCCATTTTTCAAGCTGTTGTTGGGATTGCCAGAGATCTGGGGGTCCAACTCAAAACAAGCTTAGAACTGAGCCGTAGGTGGTCTGCCGCACCAAGGAGGGGACCCAGCCCGGGTGAACGCAGGGAGCCAGTCACCTGCTGAAGACTGAACTATTTTAAAACCTTGCTGGTGCAAAGGTGTGAAGCTGTGAGTCTGAGTGTCTCAGCGTTTGCTGACTTCAGATTTGGCGTGGGGGCGGAGGCTGGGGCTGCTCTGCGGAGTGGGCAGAAAAGACATAATTAAAACTATTCATTTTGTTTAAAAAAAAAAAATCTGCTCCATCTTCCCAGTGGGCCTTGATCTCTTTGTTACACTGTATTTGGAAAGTTCTATTGAAATGTCACTCAGGAAGAGCCACTCGGAGGCCTCGGAAGAAGAAAGGAAAGGCTAGTTGGGGAATAAGAGGCAGTTGAAAGATAAAAGCCTACGTGTTTTCAAAGAATCCTGTTTCCTCGGGGTCTCTTTATAAAGGGCTTGCTCAGACCTAGAAACTTTGACCCGCTTTGCAATCAAGGTCTTCCCCATAAATAAAATGAGATTTTTAAGGAATTCAAAATTTTGTACAAAGCCAGGCTTGATTTATCTCCTTCACCCACACATTAACAAGGAGATTGCATCCGAGTGTAAGACTGATTTGTGCCTACAAGTATGGGGAAAGGGAAATAATAAAATAAAAATGCCTCTCAATAAAATAAGTCCAAATACAGACTTGGTGAGTATGTTGGTGTCATGAATAAGTGGTTGGTGACCTCTATGACTTGGTTCTTAGCTGCCTG
The DNA here is from genome assembly GCA_006408695.1 of Aepyceros melampus. Lineage (NCBI taxonomy): Eukaryota > Metazoa > Chordata > Mammalia > Artiodactyla > Bovidae > Aepyceros > Aepyceros melampus. The sequence goes on from SJXQ01002063.1 coordinate 511,821, forward strand.
ACATGAACCTTCAATTTGATTTTCTTATTCCTCTTTAATGCCTCTAAATAACCCCTTGTGGCTCCTCAAGGTCTCCCGTTGACATCAAAGAGAGTGTCTTGGGTACAAGAGGAGACGACGCAGGAGAATGGGGTTGAAAGAGGGTTAGAGCGGCAAAGACCACATTTATTGAAACTAATTGTAAAATTAATGTGAATATACATTTAATGTAAATATATAATTATCCAGGAGAAATAAATATATCCATAAAACTAGCTCTATGCAAGCTAAGTGTTTCAGGAATGTCGGAAATAATATGATAAGCTCGTTGAAAAGCATCAGATATTTTCATTCTCTGAAACCAAATGAACCCAAAGCGAAGCAGTTTTTGACAATTCAGAATAATGAATGGGGTCTTGAGAATATGGGCAGTCTGCTCATCTTCATTAAAACGTGTTGCTGAGAGAAGGGGATGCCCTAGGGCGGGAGTGGAGGGTAATCTTCTAATAATGAATTTGAGTTTAACTTTCCAAAGTTTATCTGTGTTCTGCACTCTTGCTGAAATATGAATTTGTAAGCTCCAAGTTAGGTAAATCACAGCGTGACTCACTGGCAACGATTTCAATTATGACTATAATTAGACACTTGAGTAAATCAAATAGCTTGCTTGGAGTTTTTCTGTATCTCATAGAAAGAATAAAATTTCCTTTCCTCAAAAAGAAAATAATTTTCTGTCATGTAATCTATTTAATTGTATCTGTATCTGTATACAGTACAATTTAGTGTATCTGTATACAGATATATTACTGTATCTGTAATGTATTTTAAAATGAGCAAATTGGAATCATTTCCTGTTCTACCATCAATAGTGCTGTTAATCCAACTCTAATGAACATAGCATTGCACAAAACTATATTGATCACTAAAAACAAAACAAAACAAAAATCATGTCCTCTTTGAAAAAACAAACATAGGAAGCATTTGAATATAGCTTGTTTGAACTTTGGTGAAATGAGTGAAGTCGCTCAGTCGTGTCCAACTCTTTGCGACCCCATGGACTGTAGCCTACCAGGCTCCTCTGTCCATAGGATTTTCCAGGCAATAGTACTGGAGTGGATTGCCATTTCCTTCTCCAAACTTTGGTGAAACTTATTTGTTATTTGGAAACACTAGATCCTTACATTTTAAATAATTTAAAATTTTATAATTGAATCATATTTTAAGTGACAAAGTTCAAAATACCTTGGTAGAAACAACTCTACTGGAATTTACATATATGAAAAAATATACGTATGTATTTCAACTTTAAGATTATAACAAATAAATATTTAACATTATTTGACCATTTTCTGAGGTCATTTTTTAATATTACCTGGAATCTTATAAAAGCATGTTTTTAACTGTTTTTCACATGTTTTTTTATGTTTTTCACATGTTTTTTATGTTTTTCATATTACCTGGAATCTTGAGAAATATCAAATCCCTGCTTTAAAATATAATAATATTTAACATGTTTTTATGTGAAAATTTTACCATAATTTTCACATTACTGGTATTAAAAAATTGAAGCTACTACCTAAGTATGTTCTGTATATATATATACACCACAGTGCGATAAAGGATTACAGCAGTTTACATCTTAGGGAGCAATAAAGAGTGAGGTGTGTTAAGAGAATGATGCCGTCTTGTGCACCTCGAAGGTGGTCTTCATTTATGGTCTGAGAGATCGTATTATAACATGACCAAGCAGCATAGTCCCCACTGGGAAACTAAAACTGCTGTTTAGGATTCATATTATAAATCCATGACATCAAAGACTGTGATTTCGATGAAAATCATTCTTCAGAAAGGAAATACCCTCTACTTGCCTAAAAATAAACTTTACAGCAAGACATGAAGACAGTGTTCCATTGTAGGTTGTGAATCCTTTCACAGAGACGATGCCTTGAATATTAACATCATCTCACATGCTCCCAAGATGTGTGCAATTACCTCGGAGAGAAGAGCCGGGATTGTAAGGTCTCAGGGGCTTAGATAATGACATAAAATAAATTGCAACGATTACCCGTGTACTTTTCTGGGAGACGTATTATTTAAAACCGATCTAGGACTTCACGAATGAAAGACAGAGGAATGTCCACTTTATGAAATCGCTATTCAAGTGTGACCTGGAGTGGAAGACAAGGTTAATTATTGGTTTTTAACCGAAGTATCTTTCTAGTTTAATATCAGTGCCCAGGCCTTAAATATTGAAGCAAGTCACATTTTTCAGGGACAATTGCCTTTGAATGAAGACTGACAGGGCTCTGGTCTTTGCTGACCCGTACACCTCCTGCAGCGCCGTCCATGGCAACTCCGTTACTAGGGCAACCAAAGAACGCGCACAAGAATAGGGTAGGACCGTGAAATCTGATGTCATACTTCATGAGATATAAACTGCAAATGATATTCTAAAGTGGATTTGTTAAGGGTGTGATCTAAATCATAAATTGATTGAAAGTGAACATCGTGCTTGCATCGCAAATTAAGGGTGGATCCTGGGTTCACAAATCCTCTGTGTGGCATCCAAGGTGAATAAGACGTGGAACATTTCTGAAGCTCATTCCTCCCCATAGCTTCAGTCAGAAGTTCAAAGTTAGTTCACTGTTTTGCTTGGAGGCTTTGCTGCCAGCCATAATGGAAACACTCCCGTTGGGTTGGTCAATGAATATCCATAACCAGATCTGATAAGAAAGGATCCAGATCTTTACCAAGTTTCCACGTCCCTTGGTGCATTAGAGGTTAGCTCTTGATTTCACTTTTCCACCTTGAAAAACTGACTTAAGTACTGTTGTGCCTCTGGGTTCCACTGCAGAAGATGAGGCTCCTCATGAATTCTGTGGGTATTTGGTTCTTAAAGGACTTGCAGTGATGTTCATCCAAATGTCTCTAGAACTTCATCACCAACACACATGTGGACTGGAAAGTGAAAAAGGGAATTGTCACTGCCTTAGTTTATCAGAGTTCTGCCGTTAGACTCTAAAAGGTGTATTTCCCATTTTATGTTTAGGACAAAATAGGGAGCCTAAGATTAAGTTTTGCAGGAGGGCTCTGTTAAGATTTTTTATTTTAAAATAATTTTTAAATTTTATTTTACTGTGGCTGTGCTGGATCTTTGTTGCTGCAAGTTCTTCTCTCTAGGTGCGGTGTGTGGGCGTCTCACTGTGAAGGCTTCTCTCGGTGAGAAGCGTGGGCCCCAGCGTGCACCGGCTTCAGGAGCTGGGGCTCCTGGCTCTAGAGCGCGGGTTCAGCAGATGCGCAGGTTCAGCATGAGCTTAGTTGCTCCACGTCATGTGAGATCTTCCTGGACCAGGGAACAAGCCCATGTCTCCTGCACTGGCAGGCAGATTCTTTACCACGGAGCCACCAGGGAAGCCAGTGTTAAGGGTTTGGGTTTTTTTTTTTTTAATAAACCTGAGATGAATGTGGCAATAGTCACAAGGATGTGTCTTGGCCCTAACCCTGCCATGGGCTCTGATCCAGTTTGTCTCGAGATTAAGACTCAGNGATGCAGGATGCAGGATGCTTGGGACTGATGCACGAGGATAATCCAGAGAGAGGGTGTGGGGCGGGAGGGGGGAGGTGGGGGTCGGGATTGGGAGTTCATGTACACTCGTGGCTGATTCATCCCAATGTATAGCAAAACGAATATAGTATTTTAAAGCAAAACAAACTAAAAAATAAAAATTAATTAAAAAAAAACTTCATGGAAAATATGGGGAAACAATGGAAACAGTGACAGACTTTATATTGTTGGGCTCCAAAATCACTGCAGATGGTGACTGCAGCCATGTAATTAAAAGATGCTTGCTCCTTAGACAAAAAGCTATGATCAACATAGATAGCATATTAAAAAGCAGAGACATTACTTTTCTGGCAAAAGTTCACCTAGTCAAAGCTATGGTTTTTCCAGTAGTCATGTATGCATGTGAGAGTTGGACTATAAAAAAAGCTGAGCACTGAAGAATTGATGCTTTTGAACTGTGGTGTTGGAGAAGACTCTTGAGAGTCCCTTGGACAGCAAGGAGATCCAACCAGTCAATCCTAAAGGAAATCAGTCCTGAATATTCATTGGAAAGACTGATGCTGAAGCTCTAACACTTTGGCCACCTCATGAGAACTGACTCATTGGAAAAGACCCTGACACTGGAAAAGATTGCAGGCAGGAGGAAAGGGTGATGACAAGAGATGAGACGGTTGGAATGCATTGCCAAATAGATGGACATGAGTTTGAGCAAGCTCCAGGAGTTGGTGATGGACAGGGAAGACTGGCTTGTTTCAGTCCATAGGGTCATAGAGTCAGACATGACTGAGTGACTAAACTGAACTGAACTGATGGGAAAGGAGATGTTTAAGACACCCATGTGGGAAGAGAGGCTTCCCTGGTAGCTCATACAGTAAAGAATCTGCCTGCAGTGTAGGAGACCAGGGTTCAAGCCCTGGGTCCGGAAGACTCCCCAGAGAAAGAGATGGCAATTCACTCAGAATTCTTGTCTCAAAAGTCCCATGGAAAGAGGAGCCTGGTGGGCTACAGTGTATAAAGTCTCAAAGAGTCGGACATGACTGAGTCCATGGAGCCACAGAGAGTCAGACATAACTGAGTGACTAGTGTAAAGATGGCTCAATTAACTGACCAGATTGAATGAAACATTGGGTATACAGGAATAATAAGCATGAAATGTAGGCTGGGACCAGAATATAAGAGACTTTGAATATCAAACTAAGCAGTTTGAATATAATCTAGCAAGCAATTAAAAAGTATTAAAGGTTTGTATATAGACACATGACTCTTCTAGTACAAATGTGCTGTGTATACTGGAGGCAAATAAAATGAATATGTGTTCAATATAATATATAGATATAATCATAGATCACATCTAAAAGTGAACATGAAGCAAATTAAATTACTCAGGCTTTTGCAAATTTAGCAATGCTATAATACTTTCTACTTAATGGTGTGTAGGGTTGCAGGGTGGGCAAGTTTCCATGCTGTTAAACTCAGTCAGGCACTTTACATTCAGAGAATATTTATGGGAAGACATGAAAAAATGAGTAAAGAGAAAAACAGCAGCTCTGGGCTGCAAAACTGTGTGTAATTAAATAAGACTTATTTTGGTTGAAACCATGTGTAGAGCGAATACATGGTAGGAAATATGCTTTAGCTTCCTTATTTTCTTGTTGAAATCGCCAGAGGACAATGTTGAGCTACAATAGAATAATCGCTTCTAAAATGACTAGTAATCTATTAATTGAAATGTCAATATTTAAACCATATTTATATGTCTATAATTTTTAATCAATTTTATTAATGTCATGCATGTATCCCCATACCCCTTGTTCTTTTCATCCAAAAAAAAAAAAAAGGAGAAAATAACTTTTATTTTCTTAAACAGTTGCAAATTCTTCTTTCCCACAAATATTTTGAAATTTTGTAAAAGCATGGGGGAATACTTACTGCATGTCATATCTCTCAACATCTGAAATATAGCATACATTAAAAAAATAATGCTGTGAGCTTCCATTCAATATGAAAAGATGAGTTATTTATGGTCAATGATCTTTAAGAAAACAAAATCAATTTTCAAACTAAAGACTTCTAAAAAAAGAATAAGTTATTCATTTCCTTAAAGAGGGTTCACGAAGTCATTCATTCATAACTGCTCTCTTTGCAACTGTAATAAGCACAAAATTTGAGGTTAAAAGCAAACAAGGAAACAAACTAGCTGCAATGAGCAAATCATTTACAATTGTGAGATCTCCAGTCCTCACAGCTGCAGTGCAATGGATATCTACCTCAGTGGTATCGACATTAGGTTCATATATAAAAATTCTCCAGAAACTGTGAAACCCTATGAAAATAATTCTCATTGTACTGACAAGTTGACAATTAATGACATAATCTCTAATTCAGTCTAGTAATCAACATGCTAATTCCCACTACATGCCATTTTCTCAGTTAGTAGATTTTCTTTATAAACAACACTACATTGAAAAAGCATGAGTTTTGAGACTTTCCTGGCAGGTTAAGACTCTGAGCTTTCACTGCCGAAGGCCCAGGTTCAATCCCTGGTCAGGGAACTAAGATCCTGCAATTCATGTGGCTCAGCCGAAAAAAAGAAGGAGGGCACAGATGTGAGTCTTTAAGAACATAAAACAAAGGGCAAGATGAATCTTTTTTAATAAGCATTTGCTCTGCCAATTATTCTGTGTTCTGGAGAAAAAAAGGAATCTTCTTCACACACACAAGAAATCAGGAAGAGAGACAAGCAACTAAAATGAAGAGTGGCAAATGCAGTAGAGAGAGGTAAGTATAAAAGGAGAGAGGTAAGTAATGGAGAGAGGAAAGTATAAAAGGCCAGGGATGGTGCAGCAAAGGAAGTAATATATCCTGCTTGGAGGTTGAGGCTGAGTTAGAGTTTGTTGTAGAGAAGTTAACATTTAGGTTGAACCCTGTTGGAATTCTTCAGGGAGATAAGTAAATGAGGGTTTAAGGCATAAAACAATAAGTACACATACATGAGTGAATGGACAGTGTTATATGCTCATGGTATTTCAAGTATTGTTGCAATATAAGAACAACAAAGAAAGTGGTAAGAAATGCAGCTGAAAAAGTAGGCTAGGACTAGCCCGTGACAGTTCAGTAATGCTAAAATATTTGGCCATTTTGCTGAAAAGCATGGGGGCCTAAGATAGAACTATTTCCTCCTCGTGCCCAAAGTCTGTCACAAGAGAATATAAGGGGAGATGCAGCTTTTTGATCTTACAAATTCATGCAGACTTACATAAATGACAAATATTATAGGAGATAGAAAAATATAAGAATGCTTGACAAATGATTGGATGAAACATATGCACACAGCCCACATGCAAACAGATCTCTAGAGATAATGAGCAAGCAAATTGCTGGCTCCAGAATCTAAACAGCACAGAAAGTACTCTAAATAACTGCTTAAAGATCACGATGTATAATTCTTCATTACAATCATTGAAAGGAAACTAACTCCAATATTTTTGGTAATCTTCACATAAAACTTTACACCTGGATATTTTCCTAGTCATTTTATTTAAACACAGTATACTTTGTACTTTGGCTTTGAATAAGGTCAAATATGACATTTCAGATAATTTTATTTCTTCATTCTTTAGGAAAAAATGAAAAAGTAAGTAGATGGCAAACATTTTGTGAAAATGTGACCTGTGATATAAGTACTTGAAATTCATTTTAAGAGGCACATATAATTGGCTAGTATCTACCATTCCCCCAGGAAGAAAATAGGAAACAGTGAGGGAAAATAAGAATGTGGCCCTAAGCCAAATCGAGAGTCTGGCCTCACTTTACTGATAACTTCCTTGATAATCTTAAATCTTCAACTCTCTGAGCAACAAAGATTAAATCAAATGTCTCCTGTACAGTGCTTAGCATAATGTCTAGCATGTAGTAAGCACTGACTAGATAATAGCTGCTGCTATCAGTTTTCCCAGTCATCTGTTATAAGGCTTAGACTGTAAATCTAAGGTCCCTTTTGGGTCTACTATATGATTTTTAATATGAAAGTGAAATACTTACTGATTTTAGGTCATTTCTTCCTTTTTAGTCTTGGATGGTTATTCCCTTCCTTCTGACTTTAATTGCAGAACATTGATGATGATGTGTCATCATTTTTATTGTCCTGAAACACAGTCTTTCCCTTATCCAGGGATAAAGACTGCCTACCTAGTGGCATAAGAATCACCTTGAGAGGATGCAAAATGTATAAGTAAATTCATGAGTCACAGAAACCCACAAAAATTCTGGTTCAGTCAATTTGGGGTTGGGTTCAGACTATTCTGACCATCTGGTCTGAAGAACATAGCTCAAAAAACAGTGTACCAAAGAACCAATACTGATTTTATAACACCGCATTCACGAATAACAATTTTGGAGCTGCTATAAAGGTGGGATGTTGTTATCATGGTTGTTTTCAATAAATAGCCCAGATAACATTTTTTACCTAATAGTATAACCACAAAATCAAAATTCAAGCCTTATTCTTGTATAAAATAAGACTATGGCCTTGCAAGTGCTTGTACCATTATTCATCCTAATGTAATTGGACTTCCCGAAATCACTGCAGAACCTAATAAAGGACTGCAGGTTCTGGGAATTACAGTCGTTCCTACCAAGCCACTACTGGTATAGTCTGCTGCATTATTCAAAGAGACAAGGAAGTATAGCCAGAGAACTGCATATATTCTGTATGTGTTTTTCAGCTGAAAAGCTGATTAAAACAACAACAACAAAAAAACCCACTTAAAAAAAAAAAAAAAAGCTCTTCAAATATTTCAGTGCTCTAGCCAGGCTAATCCTAATGACATCTTATGGAGCACACATAGAATTTCAGGTTTTAGCAAGACTACTCTTACTTAACAAAAACCACAGAGGATACAAATGATCAGAAAGCAAGAAGAAATTATTCTTTATGTAACATGCTATTACTGAGTAATTAGAATTAAAAAATCATCTCTCAGTTCACATTTCATGTTATCATCATATAAAGATTTATTATAAAAGTCTTTGGAAAATTGTTGACCAACAATAAAAGGAAATCAGAAAAGATGGAAGGCCAAGTATCCTAAAATGGAAGGCAAAAGTATCAAGAGGATCAGTGGAAAATGCTTACCTGAGATTTTAAAAGGAGCTTTAACCAAAGCTTAAAAAGAGAGTAACAAAATACATCTCCTAGGAAAGAATATCTCCTTAAAATATTTAAGGAGATAATTTGTCATTCTATGGAGATTTGGGCTTAAGTACAATACCTATCAGTTAGAAATAAAACAGTACTGTTCTATTTAATGTTTAACAGTACTATGAAATTAAGTGACTAATTTCTGAAGTTGCAAGTTAAGCAAAAAAGAAGATATTCTATATTAAATTTCTTCAATATTCCTTGTACAGCAGAACAGACAAAATTCTAGGATATCACAACCTAGGTCAGATTTTGAGTGGATAAACCTTTCTGAGACTTCATTTCAGGGAACTATAGCCCATGTTTGAACAGTTACTTTTGGCTGGTAAGTCAGAATTTAGCCTGTGGGATCATAGAGCCAAGTGTAAGAAGGACTGTATCTTCTGAGACAGTAAATGAGGATGCAGAGATGGAAGTTGAATGGAACACAGAAAGCAATGAATCAGAGAGGAGTATTAATATCATTCAAAAAAATCTAATGATCTAAAAATAGCTATTAAAGCTAGGAGTTTGAGAGTTAGAGGCATGAGCATAAGGTGAAAGGTCTAATTTAAGTGAAAGTGGCCTAAAGTGTTTACATACCACCAGGAACTTGGTATGTGGGTGATGTTATCCATGGGTAACAGCTCTTGCTCACTCAGCCATGTCTGACTCTTTGTGACCCCCTGGGCTGCAGGATGTTAGGCTTCCCTGTCCTTTGCTATCTCCAAGAGTTTGTTCAAATTCATGTCTATTGACTTGGTGATGCTATCTAACCATCTCATCCTCTGCCACCTTCTTCTCCTCCTGCCTTCAATCTTTCTGAGTATCAGGGTCTTTTCCGACGAGTCAGCTCTTCACATCAGGTGGCCAAAGTATTGGAGCTTCGCTTCAGCATCAGTCATTCCAATGAATATTCAGGGTTGATTTCCTTTAGGATTGACTGATTTGATCTCCTTGCTGTCCAAGGGACTCTCAAGAGTGTTCCCTAGCACCACAGTTCAAAAGCATCAGTTCTTTGGTGTTCAACTTTCTTTATGGTCCAACTCTCACGTCCATACATGACTTCTGGAAAAACCATAACCTTGACTATATGGACCTTTGTCAGCAAAGTAATGTCTCTGCTTTTTAATATGTTGTCTAGGTTTGCCATAGATTTTCTTCCAAGGAGCAAGTGTCTTAATTTCATGGCTGCAGTCACCATCAGCAGTAATTTTGGAACCCAAGGGAAAAAAACACTGCTTCCACTTTTTCACCTTCTATTTGCCATGAAGTGATGAGACCAGATGCTATGATCTTAGTTTTTTGAATGTTGATCTTCAAACCAGCTCTTTCACTCTCCCCTTTCACTTTCATCAAGAGGCTCTTTAGTTCCTCTTAGCTTTCTGCCATTAGGGTGGTATAATTTGCATATCTGAGGTTGTTGGTATTTCTCCTAGGAATCTTAATTTCAGTCTGTGCTTCATCCAGCCCAGCATTTCACATGATGTACTCTGCATATAAGTTAAATAAACAGGGTGACAGCATACTCTTGTTGTATTCCTTTCTCAATTTTGAACCAGTCAGTTGTTCCATATAACAGGGATAAGGATAATGTCTGGAGCAGTCATTAGGGCAGACTAAGACAAAGCTAGATGGCTTAGCCATCATTTACCATTGAGCAGAGAAGCAAAATTTGAGATCATTTCCTTATTTTATATGCATAATTTAAACTTCCCAGATCCTTAAATTGGTCTCCTGCAAATGGAATCTAGAGTACATTTTCCAACTACTAAATGGTAGGACATCACAACTATTTTTCATTTTTCTCTTCACTGTTTTACAGATTGTATATTTCCATCTATAGGTATAACTTCAAATCCACTGGATTTTTTTTAAAATTGAAGAGTAGTTGATTTACAATATTACACAGTTTCAGGTGTAAACAGTGATTCAACATTTTTGTAGATTTATTCCATTTAAATTTATTTCAAAACAATGGCTATATATCCTTGTGCAGTATGATATATTCTTGTTGCTTATCTATTTTATACATAGTTGTTTGTATTTCTTAATATCCCCTATTTTGCCCCTTTCTCCCTTTCCCCACCTGTAACTGCTAATTTATTCTTTATCTCTGAGTTCATCATTTGTTTTACCATCTCTCTTGATATTATGTACATCTGATGAATTTTTAAAATTATTTTATTTATTTTTTAATTGGAGGATAATTGCTTTACAATATTGTGCTGGTTTTGCCATGCATCATACTGAATCAGTCACAACTATATACATATATAATTCCCCACCCTCTTCCCCCATCTCCTACTCCACCCTACTCCTCTAGGTTGTCACAGAGCACTGGGTTGAGCTCTCTGTGTTACACAGCAAATTCCCACTGGCTATCTATTTTACATATGGTAATAAACATATTTCTATGCTACTCTCTCAGTTCATTCCATCCTCTCCCTCCCATGGATACAGAAATTGTGGTACATATATAAATGGAATATGACAAAAAAAAAAAAAGAAGAATGCATTTGAGTCCTAATGAGGTGGATGAACCCTGAGCCTATGTACAGAGTGAAGTCAGTCAGAAAGAGAAAGGCAAATATTGTACATTAATGCACAGGTATAGAATCTAGAAAGATGGTACCAATGAACCTATTTGTAGGGCAACCATGGAGATACAGACATATGTTATTTTTTTAGAGCAGCTTTAGATTCACAAAAAATTGAGAGGAGGGTAGAGATATTTCCCATATATCGCCCACTCTACACATGCATAGATTCCCCTGACATCAACTCCACCACAAAAGTAGTAAATTTGTTAACAATTCATGACCCTGCATTGACACATCATAATATCCAAAGTCCATAGTTTATGTTAGGGTTCTCTCTTGGTGTTGTACATTCTATGATTTGGACAAATATGGCATTTAAACCATGTATTATCATCAACTGATATCAATCAATATTAAAAATCAATGCATAGCATCATTATAACACCATACAGAGTATTTTCATTGCCTTAAAAATCCTGTGCTTCACCTATTAACCCTTCCCTCCACCCCAGCCTCTGATATCTGCTAATCTTTTATTGATCCATATTTTTGCATTTCCAGAATATATAGTTGGAATCATATGGTTTATAGTTGGTTTCTTTCACTTAGTAATATTCATTTTAGGTTCCTCCATATTTTGTCATAGCTTAGAGCTCATTTCTTTTCAGCACTGAATAATATTTTATGTTGTATCATAAACAGTTTATTTATCAGTTCACCTTCTAAAGGGCCATCCTATGAGTTTTTTATTTTGGTCCTTGTGATTTTTGGTTTGAAAATTACTATTTGGTCCTTCTATTTATTTGATGAGATTTTTAATTTATCTATTGGCTTCAACAGTATTCATAATTGCTTGCTAAAGCATTTGTATAATACTTGATTTAAGTCTTTGTCAGAAAACTCCAACATCTATGCCACCTTGGTGTTAAGAGTCTAATAACTGGCTTTTCTCATACAAGTTAATTTTTCATTTTTTGTAAAATGACTTTGGATTGTACCTGGACATTTTAAATAAGACGTTATAAGAATCTGAGTCTTGTTTACATCCAATGGAGAATAGCTATGTGGTTTGTTAATTCAAGCTTAATGCCTTTAATATGCAGAATAGGATTGTACTGTGCACTAGGAAGTTGGGGATGCTCAGGACCTAAAAAGAAAACTTTATGGAGTCACTTTATTGAGCTTCTTTCTCTCCATAGTTTTCCCAGTATTTTCCAGTTCCCTGGAGATCTGGTTACCCCACTCTGAAATGAACTTCCACAGCAGTTCAATGTTTGGGATAAATCAGTAGGGAAACACAGAGAGAAAAAAGCAAGGGATTCCCTCAAGGTTTTGTAATCAGAGCTTCTTTGAACACAGAGAAAGTTTTCCTTTCCCTAGAATTTGCCACTGTCTATCATCACCATCATGAATTGCTTGAGGGCTGGGGCAAGAAAGAACAGACAAAAGTTTAAAAAAAAAAAGATGATTTCCATACTTCCTTTGAGAGTTAAATGTAACCTTTCCTGTTTTACAAGTCAGAACTAAAGGGATTCTTGCTTCAGTATTTGAAATTCAGGTCTTCTCCTATCTGCTTTGTAAGATTTACTTTACAGAGTTCAAACAGCTATTCTATGCATTCAGTCCATATTATGTGGTTGTATTCAGCAAAGGCAAGGTAGAACCAGAACACCTAGAGCTGATTTTAAAACAAGTCTAGCATCATCCACCTCAGATGCTGGAGCCGATTATACAGAGTGAAGTAAGCCAGAAAGAAAAACATCAATACAGTATACTTACACATATATATGGAATTTAGAATGATGGTAATGATAAACCTGTACGCAAGACAGCAAAAGAGACACAGTTGTATAGAATGGCCTTTTGGACTCTGTGGGAGAGGGAGAGGGTGGGATGGGTTGGCAGAGTGGCAATGTAACATGTGTGATATCATAAGCGAAACGAATTGCCAGTCCAGGTTTGATGCAGGATGCAGGATGCTAGGGACTGATGCAATTGTATTCAGCAAAGGCAAGGTAGAACCAGAACACCTAGAGCTGATTTTAAAACAAGTCTATTTCAAGCCAATTTGGAAATTTCACAATTTCTAGAAAAAGTTAAAGGCAATTTTATTAAGACAAAAAATAATGATTATACATAGTGTGTGATGATATGTACATGCCTATTTTGTACCAAATAGGTTCACAAGCAAATGTATGTTCAAAAGTGTAGAGCAAAAATGTAAGAGAATGGAGTCATCCTTATGAAAAAGTTTCAACATAGGAAATTACCACATAAGTTATTTCTTAGTATGAGAGATTTGAAAGCTGATTTTAAAGTATATGTATTATACTGGAGAAAAAAATTCAAGTCAATATTAGTCATTCTTATTTTTTCTCAAAAAACTTCAACAGAGTAAGTAGTAACTAATTTCAGAATGAGAAAAAATGAGGACATAGAAGCATGCAATCAAAGGAGCCGACTACCATTCATGTAACTTTCTAGATCGCATTCATGTTTTCAGCTGGCTTCAGTAGAGAGAGATACATCATACTCACATCAATCACTAATGGAACAACTTCCTTTCTCTTGGATTCCCAGTTTAGTGCATCAAGTCAATACAACAGCTAATAAAGAATGATTACTTTCTTATAGGCATTTAAATCTACACTTTAGATTATTAAAACTGGTACTTTCAAAATGCAGTACTTTCTAAGGTACCCATCACTTCACTTGAATTATGAGAATCACTTGGCTATTTCCCATGTGTTTGTAATTAAAATACATTAACAGGTTTGTAGAAAATCCTTTCTTAGAACTGACTATGACACAGGGAACTTTTCAGCAAATATTTTGAATACAGTGGAGCTCAATATAGAGTGTTATGTAAAAAGTCTACCTGCAAGGGTTTTAAATGAATAATTTTAGATTTTAGAAAGAGAAAATGAAAAACATCTTTTCTTCTAATTGTAGTTATTTACAGCAGGTATGACAGTGAGCTGGTGGCCTCAATGGCATCCTAAACATATGGACTGAAGATGCAGTAATGAAGACATCAGACAGAGCTAAACTGGTGTTTATTTTGGCTCAAGGTACTTTGTTCCATTACTCCTATTGGCCAGTGTGTTGATTACTGAGCTGGAAAGATGAGTTGAAGCTATGCTCCAAATGTAGTTGAGTTTTATTGAAAAAAAGAGACATCAGATATGCCAGACACCTTTCAACTCTTCAGAAAAGGTATTAAAAAAGATGTTAGTCAGAATAGGCTGGGATTTTTTTTTTTTTTTAGAGGAGATATTAGGAAGCATCACACAAACAAAGCTAGTGGAGGTGATGGAATTCCAGTTGAGCTATTTCAAATTCTAAAAGATGATGCTGTGAAAGTGCTACACTCAATATGCAGGCAAATTTGGAAAACTTAGCAATGGCCACAGGACTGGAAAATGTTAGTTTTCACTCCAATCCCAAAGAAAGGCAATGGCAAAGAATGCTCAAACTACTGCACAATTACACTCATGTCACATGCTAGCAAAGTAATGCTCCCAATTCTCCAAGCCAGGCTCCAACAATACATGAGCTGTGAACTTCCAGATGCTTAAGCTGGATTTAGAAAAGGCAGAGGAACCAGAGATCAAATTGCCAACATCTGCTAGATTATTGAAAAAGCAAGAGAGTCCCAGAAAAACATCTACTTCTGCTTTATTGAATATGAAAAAGCTTTTGACTGTGTGGATCACAGCAAACTGTGGAAAATTCTTCAAGAGATGGAAATACCACACCACTTGACATGCTTCTTGAAAAACCTATATGCAGGTCAGGAAGCAAAAGGTAGAACTGAACATGGAACAACACACTGGTTCCAATCGGGAAAGGAGTACATCAAGGCTGTATATTGTCACCTTGCTTATTAAACTTATACACAGAGTACATCATGAGAAAGGCTGGATTGGATGAAGCACAAGCTGGAATCAAGATTGCTGGGAGGAATATCAATAACCTGAGATATGCAGATGACACCACCCTTATGGCAGAAAGTGAAGAGGAACTAAAAAGCCTCTTGATGACAGTGAAAAAGTGAAAAAGTTGGCTTAAAACTCAACATTCAGAAAACTAAGATCATGCATCTGGTCCCATCACTTCATGGCAAATAGATGGGGAAACAATGACAGAGTTTATTTTGGGGGGGGCTCCAAAATCACCACAGATAGTAACTGCAGCCATGAAATTAAAAGACACTTGCCCTTTGGAATAAAAGTTATGACCAATCTAGACAGCATATTGAAAAACAGAGACATTACTTTGTCAACAAAGGTCCATCTAGTCAAAGCTATGTTTTTTTCAGTAGTCATGTATGGATGTGAGAGTTGGACTGTAAAGAAAGCTGAGCACCGAAGAATTGATGCTTTTGAACTGTGGTGTTGGAGACTCCATCCAACCATCTCATCCTCTGTCTTCTTCTTCTCCTCCTGCCTTCAATCTATCCCAGCATCAGGGTCTTTTCAAAAGAGTTAGTTCTTCATATCAGGTGGCCAAATATTGGAGTTTCAACTTCAGCATCAGTCCTTCCAATGAATATTCAGGACTGATTTCCTTTAGGATGGACTGGTTGGATCTCCTTGCAGTCCAAGGGACTCTCAAGAGTCTTCTCCAACACCACAGTTCAAAAGCATCAATTCCTCGGTGCTCTGCCTTCTTCACAGTCCAACTCTCACATCCATACATGACCACTGGAAAAACATAGCCTTGACTAGACGGATCTTTGTTGGCAAAGTAATGTCTCTCCCTTTGAATATGCTATCCAGGTTGGTCATAACTTTCCTTCCAAGGAGTAAGCGTCTTTTAATTTCATGGCTGCAATCACCATGTGCAGTGATTTTGGATCCCAGAAAAGTAAAGTCTGACACTGCTTCCACTGTTTCCCATCTGTTTGCCATGAAGTGATGGGACCAGATGTCATGATCTTCGTTTTCTGAATGTTGAGCTTCAAGTCAACTTTTTCACTCTCCTCTTTCACTTTCATCAAGAGGCTTTTTAGTTCCTCTTCACTTTCTGCCATAAGGGTGGTGTCACCTGCATATCTGAGCTTATTGATATTTCTCCTTAGGTAGGTTTATTCCTAGGTATTTTATTCTTTTTGATACAATGGTAAATGTAATTGCTTCTTGAATTTCTCTTTCTTATATTTCACTGCTAGTGTATAGAAATGCAACAGATTTCTGTGTATTAATTTTGTAATGTGCAAATTTACTAAGTTCATTGATGAGTTCTAGTAGTTTTCTGGTAACATCTTTATGATCTTCCTTGTATAATATCATGTCACCTGAAAACAGTAACAGCATTTTGAAAAAAATGAAACAAACTTCTTTTTCAATTTGGATTTAATTCTTATTCTTCTCTGATTGCTGTAGCTAGGACTTCTAAAACTATGTTGAATAAAAGTGATGAAAGTGGACAATCTTGTCTTCTTCCTGATCTCAGAGGAAACACTTTCAGCTTTTGCCACTGAACATGATGCTCACTGTCAGTTTGTCATATATAGCCTTTATTATATTGAGGTATGTACCCTCTATGCCCACTTTGTGGAGAGTTCTTATCAAAAATGTGTGCCGAATTTTGTCAAAAGCCTCTTCTGCATCAAATGAGATGATCATGAAGTTTTTATTCTTCAATTTGTTGATATGGTGTATCACATTGATTTGCAGATGTTGAAAAATCCTTGTATCCCTTGGATAAATCCCTCCTGATCATGGTGTATGATCTTTTTAATGTATTGTTGGTTACAGATGGCTAGTATTTTTTTGAGGATTTTTGCATCTATGTTCATCAGTGACATTGGCCTGTAGTGTGTGTGTGTGTGTGTGTGTGTGTGTGTGTGTGAGAATTTTGTCAAAAGCCTCTTCTGCATCAAATGAGATGATCATGAAGTTTTTATTCTTCAATTTGTTGATATGGTGTATCACATTGATTTGCAGATGTTGAAAAATCCTTGTATCCCTTGGATAAATCCCTCCTGATCATGGTGTATGATCTTTTTAATGTATTGTTGGTTACAGATGGCTAGTATTTTTTTGAGGATTTTTGCATCTATGTTCATCAGTGACATTGGCCTGTAGTGTGTGTGTGTGTGTGTGTGTGTGTGTGTGTGTGTGTGATCTTTGTCTGGTTTTGGTATCAGTGTGATGGTGGTCTCATAAAATGAATTGGGAAGTTTTCCTTCCTTTGTAATTTTTAGAATCAGTTTCAGAACAGGTCTTAACTCTTCCATAAATGTTTGATAAAATTTGCCTGTGAACTCATCACGTCCTGGACTTTTGTTTGTTGGGAGGTCTTTAATCCCGGTTCCAATTTCAGTGCTTGTGATTGGTCTGTTCATATTTTTTATTCTCCTGGTTCATTTGAGGGAGACTGTACCTCTCTAAGAAACTGTCCATTCTTCCAGGTTGTCCATTTCACTGCCATCTATTTGTTCACAGTAGTCTCATGATTCTTGTATTTCTGTGGAGTCAAATTTAACTTCTCCTTTTTCATTTATGATTTTACTGATTTGAGTCCTCTCCCTTTTTTTTTTTTTTTTTTTTTTGGTCTTGATGAGTCTGGCTAAAGGTTTATCAGTCTTGTTTATCTTTTCAAATGACCCATTTTTACTTTCATTGATCTTTTTAATTGTTTTGTCTTTATTTCATTTATTTCAGCTCTGATCTTTATTTCCTTCCTTCTACTAACTTTAGGTTTTGTTTGTTTTTTGTTTGTTCTTTTTTCTTTAGGTGTAAGGTTAGGCTGTTTGATGTTTTTCTTGTTTCTTGAGGTAAAACTGTATTGCTATAAACTTCCCTCTAAGAACTACGTTTGCTGCATCCCATAAGTTTTGGGCTGCTGTGCATTTATTTTCATTTGTCTCTAGGTATTTTTTATTTCATCTTTTTTTCAGTTATCCAAATGTTGTTTAGTAGTGCACTGTTTAGCTGCCAGATTTGTGTTTCTTAGAGGTTTTTTTGTCCTTGTAGGTTATTTCTTATCTCAGTGTTGCAATCAAAAAATATACTTGATATTATTTCAATTTTCTTAAATTTACCAAGGCTCCCCTTGTGGCTCAGCATTTGGTCAATCCTGGAGAATCTTCCATGTGCACTTGAGAAAAATGTGTAGTCTGCTGTTTTTGGATGGAATGTTTTATAAATGTCAATTAAGCCCAACTCATCTGAAGTGTCATTGAAGGTCTGCATTTCTGTATTGATTTTCTGTCTGGATAATCTGTTCGTTGATGAAAGTGGAATATTAAAGTCCCCCACTATTATTGTATTACTATATTTCTCTCTTTATGTTTGTTAGTATTTGCCTTACATATTGATGTGCTCCTATGTTGGGTCCATGAAAGTGAAAGTTAATTTCACTTGGTCATGTCTGACCTTTGAGTCCATGGACTATATAGTCCATGGAATTTTCCAGGCCTGAATACTGGAGTGGGTAGCCTTTCCCTTCTCCAGAGAATCTTCCCAATTCAGGGATAGAACCCAAGTCTCCCACATTGCAGGCAGATTCTTTACCAGCTGAGCCACAGGGGAAGCTGATATTGGGTGCAGAAGGACACTAAGTAATGATCAAAGATTCAATCCAAGAAGAACTTATAAAAATTATAAATAAATTAAATACTGGGTGCATATATATTTATAATTTTTATACCTTCTTCTTGGATTGAACCTTTGATCATTATTTAGTGTCCATCTTTGTCTCTTAAAATAGTCTTTGTTTTAAAGTCTGTTTTGTCTGATATGAGCATAGCTACTCTAACTTTCTTATGATTTCCATTTGCATGAAATTCCTTCTTCCATCCCCTTACTTTCAGTCTGTAAGTGTTCATAGGTATGAAGTGGGTCTCTTGTAGACAACATATATATGGGTCTTGCTTTTGTATCCACTCAGCCAGTCTATGTCTTTTAGTTGTTGCATTTAATCCATTTACAACATTTAAGGTAATTATCAATATGTATGATCCTATTATCATTTTATTATAAAATTGCTAAAAATTCAAAGCTACTAACATACCTTGTAGGTGAGTAGACAATTAAATTGTATACATCAGACAATGAAATTTTATTCAATGCTAAAAAAATGAGGTATCAAGACATGAAAAAAACCTGGAGGAATTTAAATGCATATTCCTAAGTTAAAGCCAACATGAAAAGTCTACACACTATATGATCCAACTATATGACACTCTTTCTGGAAAAGGCAAAACTATGAAGAGAATTAAAAAATCAGGTGTATCAGTGATTGTGGTAAGGGAAGATTAGTAGAGTAGGGAGTGTTTTAAGGGCAGTGAAACTATTCTGTATGAAATACTATAATGGTATATAATATTATGTTTGTCAAAATCTATAGAATGTACAACATCAAGACTGAACCCTACAGTAAACTATGAACTGTGTGTATGATGATGTAGTAATATAGCTCACTGTAATAACAAATCAGGGATTTCTTGATAATGGGGGAAGCTATGGATGTGTAGAGTTAAAGAATACATGAAAACTCTATACATCATCCTAAATTTTGTTGTGAACCTAAAACTTCCCTAAAAATAGTGAATTATTTGAAAAAGATAGAAAAATATAAAAAGGTAAAGAGACAATAGCAGATAAATCAGACACTTAGAAGATTCTGCAATGTAAATAAAGCAGGTGAATTAGTGATAACTACTTATCAAACAAGAGAAACCTGCATCTTAACATTACAGTGTGAGAAATCAATAAATAATGAAGCCATTTTTTTTGGCCAGAGAATGTCCAAAATGTTCAGTAACTGCAGATGCACCATGTCTTAGGAACAAGGTGCCAGCTTGACTGAAAAATTTTATAAGTAGAAATTAGACTCTTAAATATCAACCCCACAATGCAAATACAAATGACTGTCCTTTTAAAATTACTCAGGGTACTCCCAAAAAGAAATCTGTTGAACCAGATGGTTTCAATGGATATTCTATAAAGTATTTAAAGATGAATTAACAACAATTACACATAATTTCTTTAAAAAACAAAATGTAGGGAACACAGCAAACTCATCTCACTAAGCTAGTATTACCTTGATACCAAAATGATACAAAGACAGTGTCAGAAAAAGAAACAAAGTATAGACCAATATTCTTCATGAATATAGATGCAAAAGTCCTTAACAAAATATCAGAAAATAGAATTTAGCAATATATAAAATAGATTATACTTCATGACCAAGTGGAATTTATTTTGGAGATATAATGTTGATTTAACCTACTATATTAACTGGCTAAATAAGAAAAGACACATAATCATATTGATTGATAGAGAAAAAAATTTTGGAAAATCAGCACACATTAATAAAAATAAATTTCAGAAAAAATATGATGAGAGAGAACTTCTTTAACTTGATTTAAAAAATCTACAAAATATAACTGACATTATACTTAGTAGTGAAAGGCTCAGGCTTTTCTCCCTATAATCAGAAACAAGTAAGGACGTCTGCTCTTACCATTCTTACTCAAAATATTGCTGGAAGCTGGAGCCAGTGTAGTAAAGCAGTAACAAAAAAGTGAAAATAAATAAATAAAAGTAAAGCAAAATAGAAGGCAAACAGAAAAGAAAGGAAGAAATTAAATTGTCCTAAGTTGCAGAGGACATTTTTCTAAGTAGAAATTCTCAAGGAACCTACCAAACTAACTCTTAAAACTAATAGATACAACAGTGTAAGTTTCAACAAAACATAAAAAAAAAAAAAAGTAGATTGTATGTCTATATACTAGCACTGAACCAACTGCTTGGTACTATGTTCAGCTACACTCTTGTCATGCATCTCACGGTCACTGAGACATTGATCATTTATGGATCATTTTCCTTCTACTCCTTGTTCTAACTTCCTATCCCATATTCATGTAGGACACTTATAATACTCTAGTCTTTTTGCTCTTTGAATTCAAACCAAGAATCTTTCATTTTTAATTTGTTTTAAAAATCCATTTTCTTCTATATGGTTAACCATAACACAGAACACTTTCATTTCAAATTCATAATCATCAGCATTTCATTATGTAAACATCAACTTCTAGCTTTGAAAACCATGAATTATTTATTCACAGTGTCACTAATCTTTGAACACAATGACACATCTCAACCACATTTCCTTCAAGCATTATGTTTCTACTAAATTTTTCTGCCTTCCCTCTCTGGTTTAGATTCTCTTATCAAAAGAGTGGCTAAATGTTTGCTATTCACAGCCTAGTCATATTCCTTTTCATTCATCAGTTCAGTTCAGTGGCTCAGTCATGTCCACTCTTCACGACCCCATGGACCACAGAATGCCAGGCTTCCTTGTCCAGCACCAATTCCCGGAGTCTGCTCAAACTCAGCTCCACTGAGTTGGTGATGCCTACAACCATCTCATCCTCTGCTGGCCCCTTCTCCTCCTGCCTTCAATCTTTCCCAGCATCAGGGTCTTTTCAAATGAGTCNAAGAATTGATGCTTTTGAACTGTGGTGTTGAAAACTCTTGAGAGTCACTTGGACTGCAAGGAGATCCAACCAGTCCATTCTGAAGGAGATCAGTCCTGGGATTTCTTTGAGGGGAATGATGCTGAAGCTGAAACTCCAATACTTTGGCCACCTCATGCAAAGAGTTGACTCATTGGAGAAGACTCTGATGCTGGGAGGGATTGGAGGCAGGAGGAGAAAGGGACGACAGAGGATGAGATGGCTGGATGGCATCACTGATGCCATCATCGATGGACGTGAGTCTGAGTGAACTCCGGGAGTTGGTGATGGACAGGGAGGCCTGGTGTGCTGCAGTTCATGGGGTCGCAAAAGAGTTGGACACGCCTGAGTGACTGAACTGAACTGAAGGGTGTCTCAGTAACAAACTCTCCTCCTCTTTGTCTGAAAATCTCTATCTTTGTCCTTGTTCCACTGAATAGAGGATCCGGGTAGACAGTTCTTTTCCTTCAGCACTGAAAATACTCCACTGTCTTGTTTATTTGAAAATAACCTCTTCTCTCTGGGTATTTTTAAGGTCTTCTCTTATCTTTGTTTTTAAAGTTAAGTTTATTGCAATAATTCACATAAAGCAAATTTTACATATGAGAGTTTAATGAGTTTTGACAAATGTAGACATTAGTGAAACTATACCAAAATCAAGATAGAGAATATTTCTATCTCATAACAAAGTTCCCCTTCTGCTCCTTTGTAGTGAATCCCTCTGCCCAATCCCTAACCCTTCACCACTGATCCCATTCTATCTTATAGTTTTGCCTTTTCAAAAATGTCATATAACATAAATTACACTATATGTAATTTTGTTGTATCTGAATTTTTTACTTCCAGTAATGCTTTTAAGATTTATCCATGTCAAGAGGATCCTGACAAACACCAAATATGGACTGTGAACCAGGCACTTCAAAATGACTGGCCAAAGGAAACCCAGAAGAAATGCCTGATATAAGTGATTTCAATTGCCCCGAGAGAGTGATTCAGGGACCCTCTCTGTGAGCTCACCTGTGTACCTATCCACACATACTATACTCCTTTTCCTCCTAATAAACACTTTACTTGTTTCAAAAAAAAAAAGATTTATCCATGTTATTGCATGTAACAGTTCCCTTTCCCCTCTGACTACATAGCATTCCATTATGTAGAGATACAATTTGTTTATCTATTCACTACCTCATAGACATTTGGAATGTTTCTAGTTTCTGGCATTTAGGAATAAAGTTACTATAAATATTCATATATAAGCCACTATGGGCTCCAAATCACCACAGATGGTGATTGCAGCCATGAAATTAAAGACGCTTACTCCTTGGAAGAAAAATTATGACCAACCTAGATAGCATATTCAAAAGCAGAGACATTACTTTGCCGAGTAAGGTCCATCTAGTCAAGGCTATGGTTTTTCCTATGGTCATGTATGGATGTGAGAGTTGGACTGTGAAAAAGGCTGAGCACCAAAGAATTGATGCTTTTGAACTGTGGTGTTGGAGAAGACTCTTGAGAGTCCCTTGGACTGCAAGGAGATCCAACCAGTCCATTCTGAAGGAGATCAGCCCTGGGATTTCTTTGGAAGGAATGATGCTAAAGCTGAAGCTCCAGTACTTTGGCCACCTCATGCGAAGAGTTGACTCACTGGAAAAGACTCTGATGCTGGGAGGGATTAGGGNACCAAAGAATTGATGCTTTTGAACTGTGGTGTTGGAGAAGACTCTTGAGAGTCCCTTGGACTGCAAGGAGATCCAACCAGTCCATTCTGAAGGAGATCAGCCCTGGGATTTCTTTGGAAGGAATGATGCTAAAGCTGAAGCTCCAGTACTTTGGCCACCTCATGCGAAGAGTTGACTCACTGGAAAAGACTCTGATGCTGGGAGGGATTAGGGGCAGGAGAAGAAGGGGACAACAGAGGATGAGATGGCTGGATGGCATCACGGACTCGATGGACGTGAGTCTGAGTGAACTCCTGGAGTTGGTGATGGACAGGGAGGCCTGGCGTGCTGCGATTCATGGGGTTGCAAAGAGTTGGAAATGACGGAGTGACTGAACTGAGCTGAACTGATGTAGACACATTTTCAATTCTTATGGGTAAAACTCAGGAGTGGGATATCTGGGTCATACGATAAATGTTTGCTAAACATTATAACAAATTGTCTAACGATTTTCTAAATAGTTACAATAGGTACAATATTCATACCTATCAGAAGTGTATGAGAGTTCAAGGTGCTGTCTGTGATATTGTCTAGATTATTTCTTCAGGTCAACTAAGAGAATTCATCAACTGTTAAAAGTTGTTCACAAAATTTTTCATTTTGGCTAATATATCTTTACTAAGTGTTCTACTTGATTTTTTTTCAGATTTTTTGGGTAATTCTTTTATAGTTTAAGGCTCCCTATTGAGAAGGGCAATTTAAAGAAATTTTCTTTCTTTAAATATAATAAATATTGTTATTTTATATAAAATACTGTTATTTTACATTCTATGCCTAATAACTCAAATATTGAAAGTCTTTTACAATTTATTTCTGTTGTCAATATTTCTAAAGATTCTCACTTGTTCAATAATTAGTTCTGAGTATGAGTTGTTAATTTCCCTATTGAAACGTTAACTGTGGATATTCTTTAACTTGGTATAAAGGTTCAGAGAAGATCTGCATTTGCTTCTAGTAGACACCTGGAGACAACATCAAAATGGAACGACTTTCAATTTTCAGCCTGAGATTTTTTTGACGATCCAAATAGAATGACGTTGGATTGCAAATACATGTTAAGAACTGCTTCTTATGAATTATTAGGGAATTTTTTCTTTGTTCACTCAGCACCAGGATTTGGGATAGGCAATTTTCTTTAGTATGTTTGGCAGGAGGACCTGAGAGGTTTTGCAAGATGGCTTTTCCTCTAGGTCATCCCAATAATGGGCTATAATTCTTTGGAGTCTCAGCCTTGCAAAGGAAAGAATCTCTCATCACCCTCTTTGGGTGACTCTGGGCTTACCCCTCTATACTTCTACGTCCTTAAAACTCATGCTTTCCCATTTAGCAGATTCCCCTTAGGAAAAAGCTACATTTAGTGCTTCACTAGGGCTTTACCCCAGGGTTCAGTGGTAAAGAATCCGCCTGCAACACAGGAGCCACAGGAAACGCAGGTTCAATCCCTGGGTCTGGAAGATCCCCTGGAGAAGGGCATGGCAACCCACTCCAGTATTCTTGCCTGGAGAATCCCATGGACAG
This sequence comes from Aepyceros melampus, assembly GCA_006408695.1. NCBI lineage: Eukaryota > Metazoa > Chordata > Mammalia > Artiodactyla > Bovidae > Aepyceros > Aepyceros melampus. The sequence continues at coordinate 536,794 of SJXQ01002063.1, forward strand.
AGAAGCCTGGCGGGCTACAGTCCTTAGGGTCACAAAGAGTCAGACACGACTGAAGTGACTTAGAACCCATGCACAGTGTTTCATTATGCCTGTCTGGATTTGTCTTAAGTTTTCCTGTTTTGTTTATCTTAGGTGTAGGAGTACCAGAGTGTAAGTTACATCAATAAAGCTCTTTTTCATGTGCTGCTTCTATGAGCTTTCACAAATATATCTAGTCACATACGTATCACCAGTTTCACACTGACTTAGTAGTTTTTTTACATTATGGATGATTTTATTTCATCATTTTTTCCCCTTATTTTTCTGTAGCAAATACGTCACAATTTTATAGACAAAAAATACATGTATTCTTAAGAATGAATGACTGATAAAAATTCCACAAACATAGCCCCTTCAGATTACTTATTTAGTCTTTGTCAGACTATACTTTCCTATGTGACCCTCAGTGCATGTAAAAAGAATTTAAGATTTTAAAAAATGTTTTATCCAGCATCTTTAGTTGTTTTTTTCAGTAGAATACTTAATCAAGATACTCAGTCTACCATACTGTCAGCAACTAATTACCACTCCCTGACATTTCATATATTTACTTGTCTTATTTATTTATAGTCTGTCTTCCCTAATAGAATCTAAACTCACGAGAGAAGGGACTCATCCATTTGAACTGCTGTAACCTTCACAACTAAACCAATTACTGGAAATGGTAGGTATTCAATAAATATTTACAGTGCAATGCATGCTCTGAAGAAATTAAAGGGGTTAAAAATCGACAACATAATCAATTCAAAATATCTATATACTTACCATATTTGACTGGGGTTGCAATACCAGTCTTGCCTGTTTCTTCTTTGTTTTCGGTAATAATTTTCAAACGTTTCCTCATCACCCTAAAATAAAATCAGTAGAGTAATAAAAACACACATAACACAAACACATTGCTAAACAGATAACTTCTTTATTCCATAAGGGTCATTTTTCAGTTTCTAACAGCTAGAATTAAATGTGGAATGGTATTTCATATTGAATACCAAGAACAAGATTTGGGGATTATAGTTCAAAGGCAGTTACCTTGTTTGGAGTCATGGCAATTAAGAAAACTAAAGCCAAGTTCAACTAATTTGATAGTTGCCCAATTTATCACTTAGGCTTTATACATTTTGACTGACCAAAGAAAATACAGCTGTCAGTGAAGGGAACTAAGAAAATTAGCTATCAAGCCTCAACTTCTGAACATGTTGTGTAAGAACTATGCATATCTCACCACAGGACAATATATCGTTTCTAACATGGTTTTCCATTAATCTGCATCCAGCAACAGCCAGGTATACAATATTCTTTTTTTTTTTTTTTGTATACATTATTCTTAAGTTTACATGGAACATTCTCCAGGATAAAGCATTTGTGATGCCGTAAGACAAGCCTCAATAAGCTTAAAAGGACTAGAATCATATAAAATATGATCTCTGATTTAGTCAATAGGATTAAATTAGGAATCAGTAACAGAAGAACTTTAGGGAAATTCACCAACATGGAGATTAAACTCCATCTTGGTGTTTAGTTATTTAAACTAAATTAGCTGTTTAACACCATTATATAACTAGTGGGTTAAAGAAGAAATCACAGGAAATTAGAAAATACTTTAAGATAAATGGAAACAACACAAAACATCAAAACTCAGACACTGCAGCTAAATCAGAGGTTAGGAGAAAATTCACAGCTTTAAATGTCTACGTCAAAAAAGAAGAGTAATTTCAATTAATATCTTAAACTTCTACCTACATGAAAGAAGTTGAACACAAAAGGCCACATATATAATGATTCCATTTACATGAAATACCCAGAATAGGCAAATGCACAGAGACAGAAGTATATCAGTGCTTGTTAGGGACTGAGGTGAGGGGAGAGTAAGGAGTGACTGCTAGCACGTAAGAGGTTTGTTTCTGTACTAATAAAATGTTCAGAAACTATTTGTAATGGTTGCACAACCATGTGAATACACTAAATACACTAAACTATATATCTTAGAAAGGTTAATGTTTTGGTATATGAATTATATCAGAATAGTGCTATTTTTAAAAGGGTAATTGTTCAACCAAAAATGAAAACAATGTAGTCTGGCATAACAAATACATAAGTATCATATTTAAAAGTAACTGTGATACAACAGTACAGAGCCAAGAAGGAAGAAATGGAAAGTTCTTTTAAATATACATTAAAAGTATACTTTAAAGTACATCATAAGTTAAAGAAAGAAGTAAATGCCTCACATGCACTGGATACTTCACAAATAAATACTGCATGTAGATTTATAGCTCAATGACCTTGTAGTCAGCCTTTAGAAAAGCAGGCCTAAAATGCATACATGTCTTTTTAATAATATAAGTATATGCACCCATATGTGTACACACACATATATATACATACACATATACACGTATGCAAAAGATACTTACCAGAACAGAATAAATGTGCAAACATTGGTAAACAGGGGAAAAATCAACAAGATCTTGTACAGTTAAGACCTGAAAAAATAAAACAATTCTTTAAAATTATAGATCAAACTACTAGTCTGCTGTTGAATAATATAAAGTTAAAATCAGACAAGAAGATTCATAGATTTCATGTTATAACATTTATCAACCATAAAAAGCATATAATAGAAACACAATGCCTTTTTATTATGTTTTGACACCTGTTCATACCTTATTCTTTATATATTTATCACCGTTGTTGATTATTTTAGGTTATAGGTCAATAAAGCGGGGAGACTATATATTTTTAACATCCTTAATAGATTATCAGAAAACTGCTATGGATAACTAGATATATAATTACTGCTTCTGAAAAAGACAGTGCACAAATGTACAACTTAGTTACAGATGAAGCTCTTCTCTTATGCATCACTTATCATTATTTCATTAAATTTAAGACATTATCACTATTATTTTATGGAACATTAAAAAAGAAAAAAACACTACCACTTGAAACTATAATATCATCAATTTTAAGATGTATCCTGATTCTGAGATGTTAATAATATTTTTAAAGTACACTTTACAATGAAAGAAACAAAGTAATATCAAGTTTCCCAAACTTGTGAAATAAACTCTTTTTAAAGGAACACATTTCTATTCTTACAAATCCTCTGAGTGAACTTAAATTATTTTCAGTATAGAGTTACTTACTTGTGAAAATGAAAGAAATAAAATATAGTAATAATTAAATACATCTGAAAGAACAGGGAAACAACCAAGTTTCTCTTAGAGTATGGGAAATACGGGAAGGGGAAGATGGCAATGCTTCCAACAGTTGAAAGATACACAAAACAGATTCAGGAAAATTGAGATACAAAGACTAAATAGTTCATTTTCACCATTCTGAATTTCAAGGGAGAAGACAGAGATTCTCCGAATATTGATTAAGAAGAACAAAAAAGCAGATTTTAAAAATGTTTATGTTATTCCAAGAGACCATTCAAGTCACATTAAGGCCACATTAGAAAGACATTAAACCCTTTAAGGCAGTTTATTTGTCTGTATATCAGACATCCACTGTATATGTAAATATATGTATATACATACAGGACTTCCCTGGTAGCTCAGAAGGTAAAGTGTCTGCCTACAATGCAGAAGACCTGGGTTCAATCCTTGGGTCAGGAAGATCTTCTGGAGAAGGAAATGGCAACCCACTCCAGTATTCTTGCCTGGAAAATCCCATGGATGGAGGAGCCTGGTAGACTACTACAGTCCATGGGGTCGCAAAGAGTCGGACACGACTGAGCAAATAACAGGAATGCGGTAACTGTATATGTAACTATATGTATATACATACATACAAATATTAACATACATATACACACACACTCATAAATACATACAGATTCACTTATCCTCAAGGCATATAATGCAAAGTACACATTGAACATTCACTGGTTCCCACAACCACAGATAAGCCATGGACACATATATTTACATGGTTCCTTCTTAATCAGTCAATTAAAAGTTCTTACTACACCCTAACAGTGTCCTTAAAAAAAGAATTTAAAATCTCACTGACAAGGCAAAATTTATAAACAATTGGGAATACTAGACTTCTTATGGTATTAACTAATTCAAAAGGAATTCAACAGAAAAGATAAAAAGTAGGCTCAACAGATGACTTTGTAGAAAGAATAAAAGAAGCACTAGACAAGGAATGAATTTGAACATAGAGAATAAAAGAAAGAAAATATTTAAGGATAATTTTAAGGTTTCTAGACTTAATAAAACTTTTTTAAGAAATTAAAATTTTAACTTTAATCATACTAAAATTTCTTTGTACTATCTCAGCACCAACCAAAGAAAAAAAGGTAGAGTATCCAGAATAAGTCTAACTGGCAAGGTTAAGCCATCATGCAATTAAATGTTTGCCACAGGTAATTAAATTATGAGTGATCACTACAAAAAAAGTAACTTTACACTTTTACTGTTAATTATTGCAGAACACCTAGGTTAAACTATCTGTAGCTTATAAATATAATATATATCTTATGTTATATATAAGACATAATCTATATTTTATTATCTATATCTTATATAGATAATCTATATCTGCCTACTATGCAATCTAACATTTTAGATGATTCTTTTGTTCTAATATAATTACAAACTGATTTACTTAAGTTCACTTTACACATGGCAAGACTCACAGAGACATTACAAATCAAGCAGAAAAAAACACCCAATAATAGATGAGGGAGGGAGGAAGAAAAGAAAGGAAAAAGGGAAGAAAAGAAAGGAATGAAGGAACAGATAAAAACAAAAAAATAGAAAAAGAAACAAATTCCCATCACCTCCTCCTCATTCTCATCCTCTTCCTCAAATGCATGTTTCAATACAAGTTCATTCCTTTCTTCTGGAATTCTACCATTTATATACATAGTCTTCCCAGATTTATATTATTTTGCTTCTGCAGAGTAACAGTGAAGATTTTCTGCTGCTGTGCCTATTTGGGGAAGAGAAAACTTCAGATTATTTGAAAAAATATTGTGGTCAAAACTGGTTTAAGAATTTCTTCATGCTTTTTCATCTTTTTAATGTCTGGAGGTGCAGGCTCTGGAATGATGTCCCATTTTTTATTCATGATTTATTTGTACCCTCCTTCCTTTTTCAAGAGTCTTGCAGGGGGTTATCAATTTTATCTGAAAAGGTTAAGAACCAATTTTCATCTCTGTCGATCCTCCCTACTGTATTTTGTTTTCTATTATACTGATTTATTCTCTTGATTATTTCCTTTCACTTTCTTTTTTTCAATTCTATTTGATTATGGTAAGCACATTTAACATGAGATCTACTCTCTCAAATTTTTAAGTGTACATATTCAATGTTTATATCAATAATTTAATACATTATTGCTGATAGGTATAATAGTTACAGAAGACCTCTATAGCTTGTTCATCTTTCTTTTTCTAATGGGCACACCACGCATCTTGTGAGATCTCAGTTCCCTGACTAGTGACAGAGGCCGGGCCCACAGCAGTGAAAGCCCAGAGTGCTAACCACTGGACCACCACGGAATTCCCTAGACCTCGTTCACTTCATTCTGAAACTTTATGTCTGTAGGTGAGTAACTCATTTCCCTCTGGCAACTACCATCTCACTCTTTGATTCAATGAATTTGACTAATGTCTGTGCATGCATGCTCAGCTGTGTCTGACTCTTTGCAAACCCATGGATTGTAGCCTGCCAGGTTCTTCTGTCCATGAAATTTTCCATGCACAAATGCTGGAGTGGGTTGCCATTTCCTACTCCAGGAGGTCTTCTCAACCCAGGGATCAAACCTGTGTCTCTTGCATCTCCTGCATTGGCAGGCGGATACTTTACCACTGAGCCACTTAGGAAGCCTCGGTCAACTAGTGATTCAATTATTTTAATGACCTTTGGTTTGGAGCACTGTCAAGATTTTATAAAAGAATTCCACTAATTCTTTTTTAAGAGGAAAACTAAAGACATAAACTTAAAAACGCTAAAAACATTGAAAAGATATGATACCATACTGGAACATACATAAAATATGCCAATGGATTATTTGTAGAAAAAAAATGTCTACTAACCTCACAGAAAACTATGATATCAAGTTGCAAGCTTATTTCATTTTCCACAGAAAGCGTCCACAATTTATCAACACTTGAAAGGCAGAAACTGTTATCCCACAACTGACTTAATTATTGACAAAAATGAGTATTTATACAGATTACTCAAGAAACGTTATATTTTCTTTTATGCATTTTAGTGATACTTCACTATCAGAGCCTCATTATCAGATATTGAAAAAACTATAGGATTAATTCCAGCATTTTAATCTCACTATATAATGCCTAATTAATGCTTTGGTAGCTCTGACTGTAAAGAATCCAGTTGCAATGCAGGAGACCCAGGTTTGATGCCTGGGTCAGGAAGATCCCTTGAGGAAGGAAATGGTACTTGATGTATATTAGTGGAACATTCCGTTAGGAGAGGTCAGATTGTAGCTACTCTGTTCCACGAGCATGTAGAAAGTTTACCCACTGCCTCTTTAGGATGAACTTCCTCTAAGAGCTATATTACTGTTACTCAGGCCTTTCTACTCCCAGGTAATCAGACCATGTACATCACAGAAACCTAGCTCTCCCCTCACCTAAACCTTGATGCTGGCTCTAGAGGCTTGTGCTTAAGAAAATCATTGTCCCTTCTCACCCATTAACATCATTAACCTATCACTGGGGAAAAAAAATCAGACTTCTCTTTCTCCCTCTGTGCCTGAACTTATTTTGTCTATGATATTCAATTTTTGTAATAAAAAATAATTTATTTAGAACATTGCTTCCAAACTCTGTTGGCTCAGATGGTAAAAGCATCTGCCTATAATGCGGGAAGCCTGGGTTTGATCCCTGGTTCGGGACGATCCCCTGGAGAGGGAAATGGCAACCCACTCCAGCATTCTTGCCTGGAAAATCCCAGGAGAGGAGCCTGGTAGGCTACAGTCCATGGGGTCATAAGAGTTGGACATGACAGAGGAGCCTGGTGGGCTACAGTCCATGGGGTCATAAGAGGCTTGTATATGACTTAGCAAGTAAACAAAGTAAAGGATAAAATTGAAACAAGCATTTTATGTAAGTAAAAAAAAAGTAAACTTTGAATATATTCTATTACCTAGATTATTAAATACCATTAAATTAAAATTTTCCTTTAAAAAGTGTACATATCTCCATAACTGAGTTATTTTGTTTTACAGCAGAGATTGACACAACATTGTAAATCAATTACATTTCAGTAAATAAATAAAATTCTCCTCTGTATTCTCACCTGTTTCATTGCTGTTTCACCTATTTTATCAGAATGTTTTCGAATGCTTTCCAAAAAGTCTTTGAGATCAGACATGGAGATTTCTTTAATATCTTCACGGAGCTTAGGAAGATTTTCTATCATTAGCTGACAAAACCGGTACTGACTAACCCGGGGAAAATACACATTCTCTAATTGTTCCATAGTTTTTAGAGCTGAATAATACCTGTGAGAAGTTAAAAAGAACACTCTGTAAGGTTCTTTTTATATTTATTTTACAAGTAAGACCAAATAATCATTCCATCACTTCCATCAAAAAGGATATTGTTATAGCTAAGGTAAATAAAATTAACATTTACTTCTATATACTAATGACAAATTATAAACCATATGAAAAAGTTGCAGGAAGAAAATTCACTAACAAACAATTCTTTACTTCATTTCATCTAAATCTACAACATCACAAGCATTATCATAGTCATAATATACATATTATATTAAATCATATCATATATATACATTAAGTATATATGGATAATAGTTCCAAATTTTTAAATTATTTGATATATGATTTCATGATATCTCTCTCATCCACATCTCCTACCATCAAAAAAGTACACAGTACAGACTTAGAGTAAAATACATTTAAGGAAATTAGAAGTATCACCTCACACTGTCAGAATGACCATCATCAACATTCTACAAACAATAAATGCTGTAGAGGGTGTGGATAAAAGGGAACCTTCCTACATTGTTGGTGGGTTTGTAAACTGGTACAGACACTATGGAGAACAATACAGAGGTTCCTTTAAAAACTAAAAATAGAGCTGCCATATCATCCTGCAATCCCACTCCTGGGGATATATCCCGAGAAAACCATAACTTGAAAAGATACATGCACCCCAGTGTTAACAGTGGCACTATTCACAACAGCCAAGATGTGAAAGCAGCCTAAATACTCATCAACAGAGGAATGGATAAAGAAAGCGTGGTACATATATAAAATGGAATATTACTCAGCTATTAAAAAGAAGGAAATAATGCCATTTACAGCAACATGGAGGAACCGAGAATGTGTCACACTGAGTGAAGTATGTCAGACAGAGAAGAGAAATATTGTAGGACATCCCTTATATGTGGAATCTAAAAAGAAATGATACAAATGAACTTATTTACAAAACAGAACAGATTATCCACAGACTTAGATAACAAACTTACAGTTGCCAGGGGAGAAGGGTGGGGGTAAGGGATAGTTAGGGAGTTTGGGATTGACATGTATACACTGCTATATTTTAAATGGATAACCAACAAGGTCCTACTATATACGGCACAGGGAATTCTGCACAACATTATAAGATAGGATGGATGCGAGGGGAGTTTGGGGGAGAATGGATACATGTGTACATATGGCTAAGTCCCTTTGCTGAAACTACCACAACACTGTTAATCGGCTGTATTCCAATATGGCAAATAGATAGGGAAACAATAGAAACAGTGACAGCCTTTATTTTCTTGGGCTCCAAAATCATTGCAGATGGTGACCGCAGCCATGAAATTAAAAGACACTTGCTCCTTGGAAGAAAAGCTATGACCAACCTAGACAGCATATTAAAAAGCAGAGACATTAGCAACAAAGGTCCGTCCAGTCAAAGCTATGGTTTTTCCAATAGTCATGTATGGATGTGAAAGTTGGACCATAAAGAAAGCTGAGTGCCAAAGGTTGATGCTTTTGAACTGTGGTGCTGGAGAAGACTCTTGAGAGTCCCTTGGACTGCAAGGAGACCAAACCATTCAATCCTAAAGAAAATCAGTCCTGAATATTCATTGGAAGGGCTGATACTGAAGCTGAAGTTCCAACACTTTGGCCATCTGATGCGAAGAATGACTCATTAGAAAAGACCCTGATGCTGTGAAAGACTGAAGGTAGGAGGAGAAGGGGATGACAGAGGATGAGATGGCTGTATGGCATCACCAATTTGAAGGACATGAGTTTGAACAAGCTCTGGGAGTTGATGATGGACAGGGAAGCCTGGCATGCTGCAGTCCATGGGGTCGTAAAGAGTTGGACGTGACTGAGCGACTGAACTGAACTGAACTAATACCCTAATATAAGATAAAAAGCTAAAAAAAATAAAAGAATCAGAAATATTACACTAGAGCTTAAGATTTGAGATTCAGTTTGGGAGTCATCCAAATATAAATCCAGATATTTTTTAAACAAATGTGAAGTGACAGTAACTAATAAAAAACAATTTTTCTCAAACCAAATACAACTGTGTGCTAGCTTAATTCTGTAGGTCACTTAATTTGCAACCTCCAGTTGATCAGTAGGAATAACATCTGCCTGTACCCAGTGTTTCATTATCCCATGTGGACACCCATACTTACAAAAACATATGGCAGGGCACCATAAGCCCAAAAAAAGAGAAGTAGGGACTAAATATCTAGTGAGATGGCAGACTGAATACATGTTTTCCACTTTAGTCCTTTTTGAAACACCAATAAAAAGATAATGAAGGGATTTTTTAAAAAGCATAAACCCACACAAATGAAGAGAAAATGAAAAGAGTACAATGAAATTTTAGAATCTGGAAAGTTGATAAACAAGTTGATAAAAAAACTCAGCAGACCTGAGAACATGAATTCTAACTCAATAGGGGAAAACCAAGAATAACCTAATTTATTCTACAAAAACTCCAAAAAGTATAGGAAGGGACAGGAATTTCACTATTTATGGATGCGAAGTGTCCAATAGGAGGGCTATTGTAAGGAAGAGCCCTTACAAAACCCCCAAAAGAGGCCTAAAGTAAGGAATACTGGTTAAAATGTGTTTAAGAAGCAGCTTCTAGATTTTCTTCCTGACAAGCATCTAAACAACTGCCTTTTTCCATCTTGGTAAATTGCTAAACAGACCAAACCAAATAATCTCTAAAATGGGGGACACTACTCAAGGTTGAGGGCAACAATATGTTGCTGCTTTGTCTCTTAAGTCTTGTCCGACTCTTTTGCAATCTCATATACTGTAGCCCATCAGGTTCCTCTGTCCATTGGATTTCCCAGGCAAGAATACAGGAGCGGGTCACCATTTCCTTCTCCAGGGGATCATCTTGACCCAGGGATTGAACCTAGGTCTCTTGCATTGCAGACAGATTCTCTACCACTGAGCCACCTGGGAAAAGGATTAGTCAAGCCCATATATATTAGATGCCCTCTTCTCCAACTCACAACCCAGAATACCAGAAGTCAGATGTTTACCCTCCAGAGAGGAGACAAAAGTCTCCTCTAGAAAATCTAACCAGTCCCAGAAGAAATAACTCCAGATTCTAACATCACAAACTCCCCAACTAAAAGGGCCCACTTGGATAACCTAACAGTGAAACTCACAACAAACCAGTCCCACCCATATACCCAGAGCTTCCAATTCGTTTTTTATGTCCACTGCATGAGGCTCAGCTATAAAGAATTTGCCTGCAATGCAGAAGACTTAGGAGTTGCAAGTTCAACCCCTGGGTCAGGAAGATCCCACGGAAGAGGAAATGGCAACTCACTCAAGTATTCTTGCCTAGAAAATCCCATGGACACAGGAGCCTGGCGGGCTACAGTCTATAGGGTCGCACAGAGCTGGACATGACTGAGCACTCACACACACCATGCACTAAATATGAGCACTCACCAGGGAATCACGACATCTACTTATTAGCTGCAAAGAGAAAAACATACCTTTTCTTAAGCCATCCCCTTAAGCAAATGATCAAATTCAGGAAATCTACAGATAATCTGATAGCACATGACTTCTGTTGTCATACACAATATCATTTATGTTGTACTCTTACCGAAAACATTTAATCTGAATCTAAACATGAGAAAATAAACAAATCCAAAATGCCCTGGTCTAAAACTAATCTGACTCTTTCATGAAAAACAAAGCAAAGTAGGAAGGCTGTTCTAGATTACAGGGACAAAAAATATATAGAAGACATTTGGGGGACAACTGTATTATATCTAATACATATAAGTATTAGATTATGAAATATCTGAAGAAATACATAATGCCCCAACCTTGAAAATACTGAAGCAACAGTAAATTTAGTTATTTAAAGACATAAATGTAAACACCAAAATAATTTCTTAAAAAAGGCAAGAGTTTTTGACCCTAGGAAGAAGGACTAGTGAATGGCAAGAAGGGAAGGTGATGTCTGGTCTTTCTTTTTTTGCAACAAACACACAGAACTATTAACTATTATTTAAAATAGGAGGATGTACAACTTTGATAGATAATATATAATATATTAATAATATATACATAAAATAAAAGACTCTTTCAGAATAGTTTGTGGGTCATGTATTAGGAAGGAATAAAACATTCTACTAATTAGTACCAATTGATAAAGTCCAATAAAATGCAATGCAAAGCATCACACAAAGCAGTACATATACAAATCTCTTGAGTATATATTTGCATATAATGTGCTGTGATAATTAAGTAGCTATTAATAAACAAGAAGAAGTGATTATTTCTCTGTTTCAAGCATGTCTGATTCTGATTTTTCTACACAATTTAAAATTGTTCATCTTTAAAACATTTTAAACATAATTATATCTAATGCTCCTATGGCAATCCATAAACTACTTTATAAATTATCTTTCATCTGTCATGTATTCATGTGTATTATAAAATAGAACATAAACTACACAGTCCAGATTGTCAATATGTAACTACCAACACTTTGCTTTCACAAAATACACATTCAGCCTTTGACTGTATGCAACATTAACATGTTAAGTAATCAATATTTTTTCATTCTTGTTCAGCTATCTATTTGTCTTTCATCAATATTATCAATCTTTGATATGTAAGGGCAAGGATCCAAAAATAAATGGCTAAGGATTGCTGTATTGAAAGACCCTGATTGGTAAATCACATTAACAAAGAACAGTTAAACATAGAAAGCAAAACTTCAGATGATTCACTATAATTTACAGTAATTTTATTTATGCTTTCAGTAAAAAGAAAAAACCTCTTATTAAAAACAGGAAAGAAACTCACCTTTTTGTACTCATCTGTTCTTTTAGCTTACTGTACATTTCCAGAACTGAATTAAAAAAAGAAAATTTATTTTAGCTTTTCAAATTTAAAAAATTTGAAAGATGGAAATAAAGCAGGGAAGAGCATACTGTAAATTCAATAATTTTCTCTGTACTTTGATTTAGGCTTATATTTTCAAATAAAATTTTATACTTCAAGTAAATGAAAGCATTTTAATGTCTGCATACATTGAACACTCTATTATGTAAATAAATACATTATATCAAACTGACAACACTTGCATAGGCTGACACCTAAAACTGAGACATCAACCTAGTAACAATTATCCTAATCAAAAACTTACTAATATTTCTTGCTGCAGTGGAAGGAGAAGTGTGGTCTTAGTTACTTGGGAGAGAAAGTTGAGCAACAGTAAGATTAACTGATTTTGATTCAATATACTAAATAAATAAGGTAACTGCTATAGTTCATGAAAGAAAATTTTACACCAAATTCAGAGAAAGAAAAATCTCAAAAGTTTACAGCACAGAGTAAATTATAATAAAGGCATAAAGAAACATAACAAAGTATCTTTGTTTATCATTTCCATCAAAGGCTCAGAAATGTTATTATTCAATAAAATTGTTATAAGCTTCAGCAAGAAGACACACTGCCACCAAAAAGGTTTCAGTGAAACTATGTAGAGTACCACGCATCCTTAGTAGAATTTTGAGGTATAAAGCAGGTGAATTACTCTTAGATCATTAAGCTAGCTCACATTTCCTAGACAAGAGAGATGGACACATTTTTTTCTAGATTTTTTACACTCTTATGGCTACTCCCTAGGGGGTTTCAAGTTCACAAAAGATATTGTTTAATTGTCTGAAAAACCATAAAAACTGCAGTGGTGGCTATAATGAACCAGCCCTAATTCTGCAGACCCCATGTATATCTCTATCAAAGTCCCTTTATTGCAATGCAATATATCTCATGTTTTCCATCCAAAGCAATAAAGTGAACACATAACCTAGGAAAGAGCCTAAAACTGCTGCTACAACCATAAACTTGTTTTGAAGTCTCCTGTTTCATCTTAACAATTCATGTAAATTTCACATCTACCTGATATTATTTCCATATTGTTTTCACATAAAAATAATACTTTCCCAAAAATAACTAATACAACACCAGGAAAATTCATTGTTTACTCTGTGACTTCTTATATCCTCTCATACCCCTCCTAATCTAAGGAGGAAGTTAGGCAATTATACAGTAACGGCTTGTTTGTCTTTATTCACATTAGATGGTAGGATCCTTCAGAGCTGAGACTACATAATTTTCAACTTTATATTTCTAATATCTACCATAATGCCTGACACAGAAAAGTATGTATGAGTGAATAATTAGACAGAAGGATGGATGGAGGGAAGGAGGTGGTTCTGGATGTGGCTATCAAGAACACAATGTTTACATGAACTCAGATTTCCTGTTCAGCCTTGAGAGCAAAGATAGTAGCAGTAAAAAACTCTTAACCTCTACTTCCCTTTATTTCTCTATTTCAAACAGCTCATTAGGGTTGAATAAGCTGAATTTACTCTTCCTCATTCCATGAGAACCCAATTTTTTTAGGCTTACTTCTTGCAGTTACAGAACAAAGCATTCAAACTTAAGAGGCGGTGTTCATGACTATTTCAGTGTATGTGATGGTGGCAAAGAGGTATTATTACGCATTATTATAAGGAACTAAGTTTCCAACCCTAAAATCTAACACAATAAGTAGATATTTTATTTACTCAAAGTTAATGTCACATATCCCTGTGGTCCATCAGAAATTAAGATGAGCAGAACTTCAGTGACAATAAAAAAAAGAAACTTTATTCTTACAAGTCAGCAAATAATTTTTCTTTAGCTAATACAATATGCTAACAGATTATGTAACTTGTAGTCTAAGCTAAATTTACATTATGTGAATATTATACAAAGCATCTTATTCTATCTCCCTGGATATGGAGGTTCAGGTTCCTTCCTTACAAAAAAAAGTTAATAAAAAATAGGACACTGAGATGGATTTAGCTTACTATATTAAGAAAAAGAAGTCATATACCTGTTTCCTTTTTTTGAACAGGGTATATGCAGGTAAAGAAAATACTGGCTAGTTTATTCAGAATTTATTCGCAATGTCCCAGTAATATATGAGTCCTAACAGAGAGACCAGAAAACTCAGAAACCTAATAAGTCAGTCTTCCCAAAACATAGGAGGAAAGGCAAGACTGAAAAAGGGAGAATATCTGGCACTTCTGTATGTTATCTTAATAGTAAAATGAAATTGCGAGCAAAGACCAACTGCTTAAGTGACAAAAAGAAAACAATGGAAAACTAGAGGTTTAAAAAAGTAGGCAAATTAGGAAAATGAAAGAAAATGGAATCAAAAGACACTCTCCATGGGAAAGTATTCTGGGGGGGGGGGAGGAGGGGTTGGGGAGGGACAAAGGGCAAACTAGGCTGAAAGGGAATGGAAAGGTAGAGGCTGTTCTGGGAGACTGATGCAACAGATCATCAAATAGGAGCCTTATAATACAGGAAAAGATGAAAATGCAGGGAATAAAGCAGACAGGAAAGAAAACCATGGGCACTGGGGGAACAGTCACCATGTAATCTATAATTCCTATAATGAATAATGATTAAACACCATTAAATTACAGTTTCACCAAACTGAATATGACATTACAGATGTTTAACTCACCTGGAAGGCATAACTGTAATTTTTCTACTACAGTTGTAATATTCCTCTGCTGAATTCTACATCGAATAATATCTTCTGTTTGGACATCACCTTAAAGAGAAGAAATGTCTGTATTTAAAATGAACAGTTAAATTGCATCCACATATTGAATATACAGAAAAATAAATCATTTTCTCACCTCCCTTCCAGCATCTTGAAATCTTCGGTTGGTATCAGTAACTTGCACCTTAAAAATAATTTCACCTTAGTTAGACAAATATGCATAAAACTGCCCTGATGTAACTGCTCACCCTTGTAATCAGATCATGCTTCATGAGAAACTTAGAACAAAGAAATGCAAATTCAAATTAACTCTACAGCTTGAACTTGAACTTTTGATTGAAAAGGGCTTTTGTTAACTTCAATTACTTATGACAGTTCTTTTTAACAGATTCTGTGGCAAACTTCTCAAATTTAATCTAGATTTTTGAACTTTACTTGCTTCTCTAAGTCTGTCAAACAATTCAAATCACTGACCCAATTGACCAGTGGTCCCTTTTTGATAACTTCAATGAGGTCTATGTGCCATTCATTGTCTGTAGGAAATGGCGATTGCATTTTATGGTAATTAAACATTCATACTTTGCTGAATGCAAACACTGGGTGGTTGATTAACATCAAACACGGAAATCTCAATCCACAGCAACATTTTAATGCTGCAGGTGCAGGCAAAGCTCAACCTCAAATTTTCCCACATATTAAGTGACTCATTAGGTCATCATAGTAAGGAAGCACATTCTGGTTTATTAAAAATCTCATTAATTTCTGAACAATGATGCTCAGTGACCTCATTGATGCCGTGTTTGGTCTCTTGTTATCTGAATATCCTTTATATAATGGTTTTCTAATCATAACCTTTGGTGAACCAGGGTCGTTCTGTCTGCTAAGCTCTCCAAATGTAAGGAAAGATAAATAGGACAATTCTTATAACTAAACACTTTATATTCTGACAGAACAAATCCAGGTCTTATTTCATAAACAATGTTTTAGCTGTGTGGCAGAAAATGTAGACCAACTTGCTTTAAGAAAATTACACACTGCAATCAAGAGAAGAAAAAAAAGTTTCACATTATCAAATAATTTTGAAAACACAATCACTTTTCCTAAGTTTTTTACAAGTTTTCAGAAAATAGTTTTTTATCAAAAAATTGTACTCATTGTCACTTGAGAACTCTAAAACTCCAAATGAGGTCTTTCACTGTGCAAATTTTTTTAGTTCATTTCTTCTAAGGAAAGAAATCCTGTTAAGTCAATGCATTACCAAAAAAAAAAAAAGAGAGAGAGAGAGATAACTCCTGTTATCAGTATGACAACTATATTAATAAAGCATTCCCAAATATGTACTAATCCACTTCTTAAAAACAGTACATTTAATAATAATTTGTAAATATGCACTATAAATATGTAAGTGATTTGAGAGCAAAGGCAAATAGAATTTTAACATATTTCTTACCTTAAGTTTCTCTGCATCAGTCCTTACTTTAAGGAGTTCTGTTATAGCATCTACAAAACCCTGATGATGAAAATTACACATCTTTTCAATTTCTTTGTCATGATTACGGATACAAGCATCTAACTTTTCCATAAACTTCTTGTGTGCATTTGGTTGGTCATCATACACAGACCTGTACAGACACAAAAAGAAAGCTATCATTAACTTCCCAGTTCACCAACATTTCTTCTTTATTAAGCTCAATCTCTACAAGAGCTGGTATTTTAAAATAAAATCTCTGAACAAACTAGGTTGTTAGTAATAACATCAGTAGAAACAGTTTGTGTGAAAAATACTTAATTCCTTTTGAACATATTAGTATTTAAAGAGCCACAAGTCCTTTAGATATATCACTAAGTATCTGGAATTAAAAGGTCTGAGACTTAAGAGATGAGCCTTCAGCACACTAGTGCTCAAAAAAGAATCGCTAACTGAATGATTAAGGAATGAATAAACAAACTTCTGATTTCCACAGCATTCATTATGTGTCAGGACATATTCTGAGTGCTTTACATATTAACTCTTTAATCCTCACTACAAGCCTATAACATAGAAACTGTTATTACCCTCACTAACTTACAGATTAGTTACAGCTTATTAAACTGTCATAAATTCCACAACTAGCAAGTGAGAGCTAGTTGCTAGTTGTGGAATGAACATGAACATGGGATCTGAATCCTGGTAATGTGGCTCCAGAGTTCATATTCTTTTTTTTTTTTTCTATTTTTTGGCCATGCCTTATGACTTGTGGGGCTTCCCTGATACCTCAGTTGATAAAGAATCTGCCTGCAATGCAGGAGACCTCTGTTCGATTCCTGGGTTGGGAAGAGCCCCTGGAGAACAGATAGGCTACCCACTCCAGTATTGCTGGGCTTTCCTTGTGGCTCAGCTGGTAAAATATCCGCCTGCAATGCAGGAGACCTGGGTTCGATCCCTGGGTTGGAAAGATAACCCTAGAGAAGGGAAAGGCTACCCACTTCAGTATTCTAACCTGGAGAATTTAATGGACTATCCATGGGGTCGCAAAAAGTCAGACATGACTAAGTGACTTTCACATGACTTGTGGGATCTTAGCTCTCCAACCAGGGATCGAACTGGTGTCCCCTGCCATGGAAGTATGGTGTTTTAACCACTGGACCACCAGGGAAGTCTCCAGAGTACATACTCTTAAGTACAAGGCCATAGTGCAGTCACCACAACGTCCTCTAAACACTGCACTTACACTCCTACTGTATCTCAGGTCCTGCGGTCTCAATACCAATGGACTACCCCATTGACTATGCAGAAAATGATTAACCTTGCCCAAAGAAACATTCGGGTCTTGCTTCCAACTCCTGGGCAGTTTAGCCTTCAGAATGTCCTGCCTGATAGATGCCTCTGTTTACTTGGACAATGCAAAATGGTCTAAGTGCTGGGAAAGATTGAAGGCAAGAGGAGAAGGGGGTGGCAGAGGATGAGAAGACTAGATAGTATCACCAACCAATGGACATGAATTTGAGCAAACTCCAGGAGACAGTGGAGGACAGAGGAGGCTGGCATGCTATATAGTCCATGGGGTTGCAAAGAGTCAGAAACAGTTTAGCAACTGAACAACAACAATATGACTTACAATGTGATTTAAGTTAACGGGGGCAAGGGGCCACATGGTATCAGTTTTGGAGGGGCTGAAGACTAAGGTCAGCAACTCAAGCAGTCGGCCCTGTCTATGGAATCAACCCCCAGGAAAAACCCTGGACACCATGGCTTGGGAGAGCTTCTCTGGTTAATAATACTCCATATGTGTTAACATGAATCATCACTGGGGGAAATAAGTGCTGTCCACATGACTCCCGGAGGAAAAGACAACTGGAAGCTCCCTGCTGGAACTCTCCTAGACCCCAGACCTGCCTTTGCTTGTTGTTAATGCTAATCCATATCCTTTTGTCGTAGGAAACAGTAACCGTGAGTGTAACAGCTTTGCTAAATTCTGAGTCCTCCTAGAAAATTAGTGAACCTGAAAGCAATCTTGGAGACCTTCCAAAAATGTGCCCCCGATCTGTTGCCCACTGTTGAGGTTCAGTTCAAGTCCATTTCTTCCAACAGGTCTTTCACAATTATTTCCATGCCAAGTGAAGAACTGAGCTAGAACTCGGCTCTGACCCTGGATATCTTCTCTTTTCTACCTATACCAGTCTATAGATTTAGTCTGGTCCTGACCAGTCTAAATCTCTTCTAGGCTTGGAGTTTTAAATTCTATAAAGTGAAAGTGAAAGTCGCTCAGTCCTGTCTGACTCTTTGTGACCCCATGGACTGACTATACAGTCCATGGAATTCTCTAGGCCAGAATACTGGACTGGGTAGCCTTTCCCTTCTCCAGAGCATCTTCCCAACCCAGGGATTGAACCCAGGTCTCCCGGATTACAGGCGGATTCTTTACCAGGTGAGCCACAAGGGAAGCCCAAGAAGACTGGAGTGGGTAGCCTACCCCTTCTCCAGGGGCTCTTCCCAACCCAAGAATTGAACCAGGGTCTCCTGCACTGCAGGTGTATTCTTTACCAACTGAGCTATCAGGGAAGCCCAAACGCTATATAAACACTGACACCTCCCAAATTTGTATTTCTGGTCCTGACCTCTCCTTTGACCTTCATACTCATACATCTCTAAACTGGATGTATGATAAGCATCTTAAGTATGGCCAAAATGAATTCCTATCGTTTTTCCCAAACCCTGGTCCTCCCATGGCCTTCCCTCATCTTAGTAAACTCCATTCTTCTAGTTGTTAAGGCAAAAAACCTTGAAATCACTCTTGACTATTCTTTCTCTCGACTCCCCACTAAAACAATCCAACCACATCTCACTGCTTCCCCACTGGTATCACCCTGGACTAAGTCATCAATGTGTGTTCCCTAGATTATTCCGGACAGCTTCCTAACCGGTCTCCCTGATTCGACCCTTATTTCCCTTCAGTCTGTACTCAACAAAGTAGACAAAATAATCCCACTAAAAATAAAGTCAAACCCCATATCTTTCTTCTCTCAAAACCCTTTTTCTTACAACAGCCTATAAAGCCCTATGTAATCCTGCCCCATGTTATCATAGTGACCTCATTTCCTAATACTTACTCCATGCCAGCAGCACTGGCCTCCTTGTGGTTCCTGAAATGCATCAAGCACACTCCTGTTCTATCCTTTGCATATGCTGTTTCCTCTTCTGATCACATTTCTCACACATGGCTGCCTCCCTCAGGTTTTCTGGTCTCCCTGATGAAGCTCTCTCTGGCCACAATATCCACATTATAAACAAACACACTATTCCCTTTCCTGCTTTATTTTATTTTTTTCTAAAATAAAGGGATTCACTTTGTTACTGCATCACTCTTACACTATTTAATACACTCTCTACTTCAACTTCTAGTTTTTATTTTTGCTCACTGGAATGTAAGCTGCAGGAAGGCAGACAGTTTTTGTCTTGTTTTGTTCCCTGCTGTACAACCAGCCTTAGAATAGAGTCCTAATGCAGCAGATGCTGAATAAAGAACTGATAGATAGACAGATGGACGAATGGATAGATGGAATTAAAAACATCACTTAGTAGCGGTTCAACCTCAGATAAGCCACACAAATTCTCTGAATCCAAATTCTCTCAGAAATAAAATAGGGATTAAAAAAGTATCTACATCAGAGAGTATAAGGATTAAATTAGCAAACATGTGAAAAATTCTTAGCACAATAACTGACACACAGCAAGTACTCAAAATACACTGGCTACCATCACAGAATGCACGTAAGAGTCAAACAGATCCTTGTTAAATAAGCGAACAATCTGCCAAACAATTAAGTATGGACAGCAAATATCACATCCCTAACACCCAACTATCCCTGCTGTAGCGGCTGACTACCAGTAACACCTGGCAATTGTATAGGGACTTTTGTAATTTTTACGTCTAATGTTTCATTTGTTTCTTACACCGTACCACAGAAAATATCATTGTCTCCTTTTCACAAATGAGGCCCAGAAATACTAAATGACTTGCTCAATGTCACTCCCAACTCATGCTTTTCCTACAGTGAATACACATAGCTAACAAGAACTCTTCATTAAACTAACAACATTACCCCAAACCTAACAAGAACTCTTCATTAAACTAACATTACCCCAAAGAAAAACTCGCATCAGCTGACCCACATGCATGCTAAGTTGCTTCAGCACTGTCCAACTCTTTGCAACCCATGGACTGTAGCTCACCAGGCTCCTCTGTCCATGGGATCCTCCAGGCAAGAATACTGGAGGGGGCTGCTGTGCCCTCCTCCAGGGGATCTTCTCCACCCCAAAATCAAATCCGAACCCAAGTCTCTTACATCTCCTGCATTGGCAGGTGGGTTCTTTACCACTAGGGCCACCTGAGAAGCCCCCAACTGACCTTGGTATGCTATAAACAAATTTTTCGTAATTGTGAACATGTGTTACATTTCTTTAAGTTTTATATATAAATATATATATAAGCTTTTCTAAGAGTATTTTTTACATATTTTAATAAAAGCTTGATATTTATCTGACTCCAGATATCAGCTAATAAGCAGAAAATACAGAAAAAACTGGCTCTTTTTTTTCCCCTATCACTGCTGTAACAGTGTAGCAAAAAAGCTAGCAAGAGGCCATCCAGGACTGCCCTGCCACAGTGCCCGCCAAAGCAAAGTCTGTGAGGGCAAGGCGACACTCTTACCTCTGTGAAACAATGACGATAATATATACACAGAAGGGGGAGAAACAGGGTTACTTCCCAGAAGTCTGTTTTAGAAAGTTCTTTAAATGCACCCTTTACTGTACCTTTCCAATTTAATCTCCAGAGTTTTAAAAACAAAACTACCCTCATTTCATAGTAATTCAGGACACTACCTGTGCGTCTATTATAGCATCTATTTATACACACACACACACACACACACACACATATAAATGGGTACATATGCTGATATATGATATTTATATACATATATATGGATATATATGGGTATGCTGAAGCCGAAGCTCCAATACTCTGGCCACCTGACAAGAGGAGCCGACTCATTAGAAAAGACCCTGATGCTGGGAGGAGAAGGGGTCGACAGAGGACAAGACGGCTGGATGGCATCACGACTCAATGGACATGAGTTTGAGCAAGCTCCAGGAGTGAAGGACAGAGAAGCCTTGAGTGCCACACTCCACGGGGCGGCAGAGAGTCGGACAGGACTGACAGGACTGAGCAACTGAACAAAAGCAATGGGTATAATACATGTATTACAGCATATATATTAATATAATTAATAGCAGTATAATTATTATAGCAGGTGAACACTTTTTTTCCTATTGATGTTATCAGAATGTAGAAAAACAGTATCAGGACATATGTAATACCTATTCTCCATTAGCAGAAAACCAAAGCCCGAAATGGGTGCACTATTCACATTCCATGCCTTCTGCTGTTAAAACAGAACAGTAAGTCCCAATACAGGAAATAAAAAAAACATTAAAGAATTAGTATTGTGAATGAGAAGAGTAGGTCTCGATCTGCCTACTGATAAGTCCTAATCTTTCCCGATCCTTGGTAACTATCTACTCCTGAGTACAAACTGCACCCCAAGCTGATACTACCACTTGTATCAACCACAATCCATATCAATGAGATCATTCTGAGCAGAGTACACAGAAATGGGAAGTCAAGACAAAGAAATGTTCTAAATCACAGAGATGGTTACATTTTAAGAAAGTATTGAGGGATCAAGCAAGTGCCAGAATGCAAACTTCATCACAGTTCTCAGGTCTTTGATATTCTCAGGTCCTGAAAAGAACCCTAGAAATTTCATAGTTCTGTCTTTCTCAATTTAATAGTTGCAGCACAAATCTAACCAAACACAAGTACTCACAAAGGCATTAATCAATACATGTAGTTGATTTAACTCTCTACCCACTGTGATGAAAAGTAAGAAATAACTACTCTGAAAGTAAAAAGTGGAAGTGAAGTCGCTCAGTCGCGTCCGACTCTTTGTGACCCCATGCACTGTAGCCTACCAGGCTCCTCCGTCCATAGGATTCTCCAGGCAAGAGTACTAGAGCGGGGTGCCACTGCCTTCTCCAGGGGATCTTCCCAACCCAGGGATTGAACCCAGGTCTCCCACATTGCAGGCAGATGCTTTACTGTCTCAGCTTTACTGTCTCAGGGAACTACTCCAAACACGTGCTATTAAAGCCAAAAACAAATAGCTAAGTGAATAGAGACAGGAAGGGAGAAACAGTGGATATGTATAAGAACACTGGAAAAAGGAAGAAAAGAAAAGCAATGTTTACTTTAAGAATTTTCACACAGCAAGAATTACCACTCTTTTCTCTGAAGGAATCTATGCTTAAGTACAGATAATCTGGAAAGAAGATGTAGGAGACAGATATGGAGAGAAGCAGCAGCAATTCTCCCCAAAGACTTAGTGGACTAAAGAGGAGTCATATTCCGCTACTTCTGGCTTAAGGCAGTAAAGACTGCCAAAGTGAAAGTGAAGTTGCTCAGTCATGTCCGACTCTTTGCAACCCCATGGATGGTAGCCTACCAGGCTGCGGGATCCATGGGATTCTCCAGGCAAGAGTACTGGAGTGGGCTGCCATTTTCTTCTCCAGGGGATCTTCCCAACCCAGGGATCAAACCTGGGTCTCCTGCATTGCAGACAGACGCTTTACAGAAGATTGCCAAAAAAAAAAAAAAAACTCCAGTACTCTTGCCTGGAAATCCCATGGACCGAGGAGCCTGGTGGGCTGCAGTCCATGGGGTGGTGAAGAGTCAGACACGACTGAGCGACTTCACTTTCACTTTTCACTTTCATGCATTGGAGAAGGAAATGGCAACCCACTCCAGTGTTCTTGCCTGGAGAATCCCAGGGATGGGGAGCCTGGTGGGCTGCGTCTATGGGGTCGCATAGAGTCGGACACGATTGAAGCGACTTAGCAGCAGCAGCAGCACACACGACCACGTACTCCCTATTAAGTGATTTACATGTACTATCTCATTAGTGTTCACTACAGCTTAATGATGCTATAGATACTATCAGCATCCCAATTCACAAATGAAGTTTGGGAAGATTAAGATTTTAAGTCCAAAATCACAGAATAGTGGGATCAAGATTTAACCTTAGGTCCACCTGGCTCCAAAGCCCAGTGCTCTTAACCATTGTTTAAGACAGCCTCTCCGGTCAGAAATGGTGATAAGCACCATGAGAATGCAGAGAAGTTAGCAGCACAGAAACTAACCAGATCACCTTTGAAGATCAACAATTGAGAATGACTCAGTAGGGAATCCCTGATGTGCACTGCTGCACCCATCAGGTAAAATCATCCGATGAGCAGAAAAAGGGGATGAGAAGTGAGGCATAGCTAATTGTTGGGCAGTATTAAATTACAAACGCAAGGAAATAAGGAGGAACAACGTATGAAGAGAAAACTGAGGGCCTGGTACTTGGCTGACCTCAGCTGAATGGACTCTGAAAAATGTATTTTTCTTTTTCCTTTTTATATCTTTGAATGATAGTTATGATTCTTTGAAATTTTCACATGCAAGGCAAGAAGGAAATACCACTCAGCATTATTCATTCTCTGAATCCTAAACTGGTTAAGCAGTTGTATCCACCCAATTAGCGTGCTAGATATACTGCTGTCCTAAATTTTCAAGCAGTATACAATGTTAGTGAAAATAAGCCTTTATCTTTCAAAATGTCCCCAGGATTTTATAATGTCTCTTGGCAAACCTAATCAATTCCTATAAATAAATATAGATATAACAAAACCAGAAAGAGTGAACATTAGAAAGTCAGGAAATTTTCCACTACTCTCATCCACTACGGTTGCAACTTAGTGCTCCATACATAGATAATAACTTCAGTTACAAGAGTCCTGTCATCACTTCCAAAAGTTTAGCACAATAAAATCTAACTTCTGACAAAATGTAATGCTGATCAGACAAAAATGCAGATACGAAATCAATTTAAAAGAGATGACTTTAAAACCAGGCAAAGAAAAACAAAGATAGACTATGCTACACTATGATTTTATTTACATACTTTAACTAGCAACTAGGAATGCATAAAACTATTCCTATATATGTCTTTTTAAAATGTATATGTTTTAAAAACAGCTAAAAAACAATTTTTTGGCACAAACTTTCCATCTTCATTATATCTAACCTATACCAAAGTGTGGAAATATGAGTTATCTCTTAGTATTTGATCATCTGATTTATCAGACTTATAGAATTTAAACAATAAATGATACTTCTGAAATGCCTTCTTGAAGTATTGCATGTATAGGGCTCCACCTAGTGGTAATAAAATAAATATAAGAAAACATGTCATTTAAATGTTAAAACTAAGTTCTTTGAAAATTAATATTTGTATCATCAAATCAAATGTCCTAACAGAGGCATTCAAGCTACTTTGATTTTTTTGGACAGATGTTACATTCTGTTAATATTATCAATTCACTACTCATATTCCAATTTTTTTAGGAAAACATCTTTCTGAAGAAAAACAACTTTTACAAGCTACTGTGTGAAAAAGAACTCTTCTTACTACTAGTAACATTAGGAATTTTTTGTCAAAAAGCATAAAAAAATACCCTTATCTTTTTCTTTCATTGTATCTTCACTGAAAAAAAGATTCTATCACTAACTGTAAAGGAAATCTATTTGTTTCCTGAGAAATGATTTTTTTTAATCTCTAGTAATAAAAAATTGCTTTTGCATCCTTTTGACCATTCCATATTTTTCCAGTACACAGGCATTTTCTGTTCTTGCACCAGTGTTTCAAATTGCATATCAAGCTTAATTTCTAAAATATGAGTCAATTTTGTATTTCTAGTAATTAGTATTCAAGATTTTGTATTTCATATTAATGAGATTATTTATGATACTTTTAAGCAATGTTATATTTATACTGACTGTTTTTCTTGTTCTAAGTACCAATCAAACTGATTAGTACTGAAATTTTGGTTACTATTAATAACTGTAAAATATACTTTTCTAATATCAAACATATTTATGACAATTAACCACCTTATGATTATCAGCTTTGGACAAACTAAGTATTCCTAAAAATGCTGCTATGAAGACAATGGTAAACATAATACAGAAAAACTGACCAGAAATTTTCAAAAGCTATTAGAACCATCCTATCCACTTCCTATCCAATACAAGTTACTTGCTATCAATCTCAAAAATAGTTTTAAAAACAGGTTTTTGGTATATTAGCAAATTTGGTAAATTCAGCAATTGGTCATGCAACACACCAGTCATCTGGCAATTAATTTCAGGCCAAGATTCGAAAATATTTCTTTTATAGAAGCACATGATGAATTCCTAGTGGAAGTTCTTTCAGAATGGGGTATATGTAAGCCCCAAGTATAAAAGGGCAGGTAAACACCAGTGAGACTGTCTCATCAGCAGTTCCCTGTGCCCACCATATGGATCCTGGAAACTAGGAGAAGATACACTGACGTCCTCTTACCCGAAGGGCATGGCTTTGGTATTCCTAGGCTACGTAAATTGGAAACATGATCTTATGTTTCAATGGAGCAGTCTCTTCAATGCCAGTTTATAACCCACTTGAAACGCCTGCAGCCAGAGCCAGAAACGGGGACTTGAAACCCTGCAACTCTCCTCAACAGCCTTTAGAAGCACTTATGGTCCCCAGAACTCCAGCAATAGCCATATGAGAAACAGGGAGCTGAAAGACTCCACGGCAGCAAGTGAGTGGTCATTGAGGAGAAAAGCCTCTTCTACATAAAGTCACATGATCTGGGATTCTTTTTTCAAAAAAACAACGAATAGCAAAGACATCATGTCCCTATCTTAAATACAAAAAAGGATTGCTCAAAGTACCACTCTATCTTGGGGGAAAAAATTTATATTACAGTTACTTAGCAATTTTGAACAGCAAGAAAGAAAACAGTCCACATAAGGTACCATGTTAAATGTTAGCACTCAACGTTTTTCCAACCACTTCATCAAATATATCTAACATGAATAACAACTTTCCCATAACTTTCCCTGATTCTTTGTAATCCAGGTGGAATTAAGAAGTGAAACAGCTAAAAAAACATTAACAGCGGGAAAAAGATAAAGGAGAATTCTAACAATATTCATCAAACACCAACCATGTACAATAGAAACTGAAAACTAAGTGCAGAAAATAGTCATTGCACCGGTGACATTAATACAGAGGACAGCTGCTCCCTAAATCATTAAAAGTTATCTGCACTGAGCCTAACTCTTCAAGGGGGCAGGAAAGGAAATGTAGTTTTATAACATGGTTTCAAAATTCTCTAACACATCTTCCATTGAGAGGTAGGTCTATATCCCCTTCCTTTGAATTTGGACAGGCTTATGATAACTTCGATCAATGGAACATAACTCAGGTAATCATATGTGACTACAGAAGCTGGAAAGAAGCCATGCAACTTTCACATACACTCTGGAGAAAACTATCCATCACGTAAGAAATCTAACAATCCTAAAACTGACATGCTGAAGGGGCCACATGTGGGCACTCCCAAATGACAGCCACCCCAACTGCCAGCAGAATGAGTGAGCCACCAAGGCTGCCTAGTCCAGCTGGGCCTCAGCTGATTTTGGCCCAACCAGCAACCAATATCTGGCTGCAGCCACATGCAAGACCCCAAGACACAACTGTAGAGGAACCTGTCTTCAATCTTTTACAAAAGTTTTCAAGTACAAGAACAATCTGGACATCTGTATAAAGTATCTAAAACAGAATTAAATTAAAATATTTTCTAGAATAATTCCTTTTTTCACTATTTCTTTTTTCCTTTGGCACTAATCCTTTTTGGCACTGTCCTTAACTTCTTTTTCCAACCCAGGATGCTCCTCCCTACAATATACCTCAATCTTAAACTTCCTTCAAAATTCACCTCAAGCTACTTTCTCTGGGATACTTTCATGAATACTGAATAATACCTGTCCCATGACCTACTGCTTCCCTGGTGGCTCAGATGGTAAAGTGTCTGCCTGCAATGCAGGAGACCTGGGTTCGATCCCTGGGTTGCAAAGATCCCCTGGCGAAGGAAAAAGCAACCCACTTCAGTACTCTTGCCTGGAAAATTCCATGGACAGAGGAGCCTGACAGGTTACGGTCCATTGGGTCGCAAAGAGTCAGATACAACAGAGCAACTTCACTTTTTATGACCTAGAATTTTCCCAGTGCTATTATATCCAGTCTATAATAAACTTTTATTTATTTGTATTATATATCAAATTTATTCTCCAATAACTTATTGCCTGTTTTATTTTCTAAATTCCTTGAGAACTGAAGGTGTCTTCCACTTTCATACTCAGTTCATAAGTGCTGTGAGGATGCAAAGAAGGTGAAGGTGAAGTCGCTCAGTCGTGTCCGACTCTTTGCGACCCCGTGGACTGTAACCTACTAGGCTTCTCCGTCCATGGGATTCTCCAGGCAAGAATACTGGAGTGGATTGCCATTTCCTTCTCCAGGGGATCTTCCTGACCCAGGGATCGAACCCAGGTCTCCCGCATTGGAGGCAGATGCTTTAACCTCTAAGCCACCAGGGAAGCCCAGGATGCAAAGAACGGCATCTAAATAAACAGAAAAGGTTCACTAGAGGGCACTCTTCACCTAAAAGTAATCTCTAGAAATCCAATATATTTCTTTTCACTGTTGCATCAAAATATGGTATCAATCTCACATTCAACTTAATTAACAACTAAGTACTATAAAATCAAAATAAAAATAATATTTCCTCCTTTTCTGAATCTACTTTATCCTGTTATCTACTGCTTTAATATAATGGTTAAAAACAGAAGAACAAAAACAACAAACGAATAGAGAGGCAAGAAATAAACCCACACACCTACAATCAATTAATCTATGATAAAGGAGGCAAGAATATACAATGGAAAAAAACCAGTCTCTTTAGCAAATAGTGTTGGGAAAGCAGGACAGCCACATGTAAATCAATTAAATTAGAACAAACACTCCCTCACATCATATACAAAAATAAACTAACAATGGTTTAAAACCTAACTATAAGACACACTACCACAAATCTCCTAGAAGAAAACTTAGGGAAAATATTCTCACATTTAAAATGTAGCAATATTTTCTTGGATCAGCCTTTCAAGGCAAAAGAAATAAAAGTAAATATAAACAAATGGAACCTAATCAAACTTAAAAGCTTCTGCACAGCAAAGGAAACCATCAGCAAAATGAAAAGACAAATTATTAAATGGGAGAAAATAATTGCAAATGATGCAATCAACAAGGGTCTAATATCCAAAATATACAACTCAATATAAAAAAAAATCAAAAAATGGGCAAAAGAACTAAATAAGTATTCCTCCAAAGAAATACAGATGGTCAATAGGCACATGAAAAAAATGTTCAACACTGCTAACTATTAGAGAAATGCAAATCAAAACCACAATGAAGTATATCACCAGTCAGAATGTCTGTCATCAAAATGTCTACAAACAATAAATGCTGGAGAGGGTGTGGAAAAAAGGGAACCCTATTACACTGTTGATGGGAATGTAAATTGGGAGCAACCACTATGGAGAAGAATGAAAATAGAAAAAAAAATAAACGAAAATAGAGCTACCACGTGATCTAGCAATCCAACTCCTGGGCATACAGGCAGAAAAGACAGAGAACTCTAATTCAAAAGATACACGCACCTCAGTGTTCACAGCAGCATTATTTACAATACCCAAAACATGGGAATAACCCAAGTGCCCATCAACAGACCACTGGTTTAAGAAGATGTTGTGTATATAACATATACAATGAAATATTAGTCATAAGAATAAAATATTGCCATTTCCAGCAACAAGGATGGACTAGAGGTTATCATGCTAAATGAAGACAGAGAAAGACAAATAGTATATATCACTTATATGTGGAATCTAAAAAAAACACAAATGAATCTATATACAAAACAAAGTCACAGACATAGAAAACAAACTTAAGGTTACTAAAAGGGAAAAGGAAGGGGGAGAAAGATAAATTTGGAGTATGGAATTGAAGATACAAACTATTATATATAAAACAGGTAAGAAACAAGGATTTACTGTATAACACAGAGAACTATATTCAATATCTGATAACAACATATAATGGAAAATGTGAAAAATACATATATATATAACTAATCACTTTATTATATACCTGAAACTTAACACAATATTGGAAATCAATTATACTTGAATTTTAAAACTGTTTAATTTTAAAAATAACAGAACCATAAACACCATAAAAATTTTCTGGCAACTCCAAGTTCCTATGGGGAAGTATGGACAATCTAGCGTAGGATAAACTTTTATAGATTACATGGTGCCTGATATATCATAGACACTCAGATATTAAAAGAACACACAGAAATTAAAGGTCACCTTAAAGTCACTGCTTGAATTTGTAGTAAATATGTAAGAATTTATGTATTATATTGAAAACTGATGGGAAATTAGCACTGAATCATAAGATTAAAAAAACTAAGTATCAAATATAAATAAAATTTTATTTCACTTATCTTCTCCACCAGATTTGGAAAAATCTACAAATAGGCAATTTTTATTATTTTTTTCATGTTAAGTGTCTAATATATAAGGATAATGCTAAAATTACTGAATGAAAAACAATCTAAAACTTCTAACACATTTGAGTTTTTAAAACTACCTCTGAACTATACAACATAAGCACTTTATGGGAAAAAAACATGTCAAGTAAAGTTAGTGTTTAAAAACATAAGTTTTGGAGGTCCTGGAAAAGATGTAAGTATACCCTGAAGTAAAAAAAGAACTTCACCAAACCGCAGAAAATATTAAAAATGAAAGTCTGATGCAAACGAATTTCATGTGAGCTCGGAAAAAAGGATTCCAAAATTATGCATTTAAAAAATATATATATTAATACATATTTAATTTTTATAATACATTTTTCAAAAGACACTGTGCCAAATAAATGTAATTGAGAAACAATGTGGAAGAAAAGAGAAAGACGGTAATCCTGATACAAG
The DNA here is from genome assembly GCA_006408695.1 of Aepyceros melampus. Taxonomy (NCBI): domain Eukaryota; kingdom Metazoa; phylum Chordata; class Mammalia; order Artiodactyla; family Bovidae; genus Aepyceros; species Aepyceros melampus. Next base: position 567,429 of record SJXQ01002063.1, read on the forward strand.
GCTGATCTTAACCCCTACTATTTATCCTGACCACAAAGTCCACTTCTGCTGGTCATTTCGCTTAGAAGAAAAAATGGAGAGAAGTTGAGAAGAGAAATTCTGTGTCCACTCAAAAGCAGAATATAAATTAACCAAATTAAAAATAAAAATAATCTTTTACATTTGTACTGGTGCTTTGCAATCCACAAAGCAATTTTGCATACATCATTGCATTTGATCCCAAGAACCCTAGGGAAGCAGACAGGGCAACTGGTTTTATCTCTGCCTCACAGATGAAGGAAATGAGGCTCAGAGAAACTAAAGGATTTATTCAACAGCACGCGCCTACAAAAGGCCAGAGCCAAGTATACAATCCAAGTCTTGAACTCACAAAGAGTGTTACAGGATACTGCACAAAAAAGTAAAAGGAGTTCACTGCAAAAAAAAAAAATCACCATTCCGTAGATGAAATTTTTTATCTTAAATATGTCAATAACCATTACACATTTCCAGACTTTCTTTCTTATTACTATGGCAATGCCTCTATTAATGAATTCTCTTGAAATTAAGCTCCTTTAAAATGAAGTTGGCAATACTCAAACAACAATAACACATACACACACTCTCTTCACAAACCACACAAAGAATAGTTGCCTGCGTTCACATCCAGGCATGCAAAAACAGAAAACAAAACAACAAACAAACCATTATGCATGGATTCTATTAGGTCTGGTCTACCAAACTGAAAAGAACTAGCCCTTCTACTAAGAAAGGTGAAAAACAAACCTGATTTATGTTCTTTTTTACTACAGGACTGAATGAATGAGGATAGAAATGATGAAAAAAGAGAAGGCAGAGAAAGACAGTGTCTTGTTTTTTCATCATTCAGACTGAAAAAGGGCCTGACAAGGGTAAAAAGGTCAGTAATCTTTCTTGCATCAAGTGGTTTCCAGTCCTGGAGAGAACAAACCAGAAACTGGTCTTCCTAAAAAGCTACTGGAGGCCTGTACTTTGGAACACAGAGGAATAAGGAACCTGTATCTGACCCGGTCCAAGTTTAAGATAGAGGACCCTCCCTTCCTGAATATAGTTCTGGTCACATTCCTTACTGTTTCCAATCCTAATGTAAACCTTCTTCCCTTTTTCCCCCTTCTTCCCGTCTAACCTTTTTTAGTTAACATTTAATTGTTTTTATATTGCAGCTTTCATTATTTGATAATCTAAGTCGGAAGGCAAAGGCTCAGAAGCCAAATAGCCTATGTTCTATATCTAGCTCACCACTTCCTGAGAACCTAGGGTAAATGACCTAATCTTTCTCTACCTCAGTTTCTTCATCTGCAAAATGGGTATCTCATTTGCTTCTTATGAAGATTAAATAAAATAACAGAAACAAGTATTTTAAACAGTGGCATACAGTAAATATTCAAAAATGTTAGCTGTTGCCTATTATCTGTGCGTGTCTGTGTGCTTAGTCATTCAGTCGTGTTTTCCAGGCAAGAATCCTGGAGCAGGCTGCCACTTCCTACTCCAGAGGCTCTGCTGACCCAGGGATCGCATCTGCATCCCCTGCATCTCCCTTACTGGCAGGTGGATTCTCTGCCACTGAGCCATCTGGGAAGCCCTATGACCTGTTATTTACTACTTGATTATTTTCACTTCCAGGAACAAAGATCCTAAGAAATTATTTTATTTCACAAAAAAATAAGAACAAGCTAAATGTGCAACAATTAGAAGACAACCAAACAAACAGAGAAAACAGGATGAGACTTCATTATCAAACGTTTAACAAAATTCAACATTTAAAATGCTGAATATCATAACCGATAAATATTCAACAAGTAGCATGTTGTTTCCAATATTAAAAATGACTAGAGTTTTGATTATCCTTAAGCAGTAGGGAAAAAGTGATTTTTTCTCCTATTCTATATATTCAAATTTTCTATAATGAAGGTTCTTGTGTTTCATTAATTCAATTCAAAAAGTATTTACTGAGAGTCTATTGTACCTGTGGCATTATGCTATATAACAGAGTTGGAACTAATCAGGGATGCACGACAATAGTAGGCCTCACCGACTATGAGATTAGGCCTACATTTAAGACATTTATTTAAAGAATACATAATTCCCTATGGTTCAGAGGTTAGGGCTGAGTACTTTTGACTCAATGGCCCAGATTCAATCCCTGGTTGGGGAACTAAGATCCTAAAAGCTGTGCAACACAGCCACACAAGAAAGAAAATATACATATTAAGACATACAACCAAATAACACTGTGTAGCATTTTTTTAAATCCATGCTATAAGAATTCAGACACAGAAAATATACATATATGTGTGTGTGTGTATATATATAATTATATACCTCCACATAGAATGTAGTGCTCTAAGATGTCAAGATTTCATAAAGGAAATATAACCTAAGAAGGGAATTCAGTGATAGGTAGGAAATTGAGTAAGTGGAGAAATAAGGAGGAAAGAATTCAATCATGATAGACACAGCCAGAAAAAAAGACAGCCTTGTGAAAAAGACAGTTTAACTGATACAAAGGATACCTGTTGAACACGGTGGGAATTCTATTCTAACTCTTAAGAGTAGTTACTGATTTTTCTCTAGGCAGGGGTCCAGAATTAGCAAGACTCCTATGATTTTAAGAAAAGTTACAGATCTTCTCCCTAGAAAAGTGCACAAACACAACTGCATACATCCTTTGTCTCTGAAAACTACTGACCATTCACAAGGCTGGACGAGCAGTACAACCTCTTCTCATTGTACTGCAGTGCGCCAGAGGTGAACAACTGCTCTCAGTTCAAAAAGACACATTCTTTCAGAAATTTTGAAGCAGAATTCGGAAACAGTCAGCTTATGACATAAGGAAGCTGTATGTGGTCATCCTCCTCGAGGGCAAAGAGAAGAAGAGAAGGCCAGACCTCAGAGATAAAGAAGACAGAATGAAGCTGGTGGAACAGAAAGAAATATGGTCTACGTCTTTGTTCCAGTCTTATGAGAAGTCTTTCTGTGGGATACCCGGTAACTTTCTATTTTTTTTTTATTTTTTTTCTTAAGTTGGTTTGGTACTTAAAACTAACACAAAAAATCTTTAACTAAGACATATGCACGCACACACCTACACACACAACTTCCTATAATTATGAGGAGTTGACAAACCCCCTTATCTGACTAACATATTAGAGCATGTCTTCCCAAATGAATAGGTTACAGGCATACCACAATAACAGTCATCTCAACCCTCATTCTAACTTTCTATTTGTGCCATGATATATAAAATGCTGGGAAGCGTATTTATTTCAAAATAATTCAGAAATAAAGGCGCAGTTTAAGTAAACAGATGTTTGAAGAAAAGGTCAAACAGGCCTCTAGAGTAATAATAAAAAACAATAATAATATAATGCCATCTAGCTTTTATACAACACTTTTAATTTCTTTAAAACTTCCACAATATTGCATGGCCAAGTAAAGAACTCAGGATAAGTTAAATATCCTATAATACCACTGTTGGATATCTAAATCACAGTAGGTATTTTGTAGCTACAGAGTAACAGAATTTTTAGCAACTCCAGGAGTGTATAAACATAGAAATATATAAACAGAATTTAACTTCTTTCACCAAAGAATGCTAAAAAAGATTTCTTGTTCACAAAATATTCACTCTTTTCCCATTAAATATTTTATCTAGTTTGCTACATGCGCTCTTCGGACACTTTAGTAAATAATGTCCAGGTGCTTCCTTTAATTCAGTTGAAAGTATTCTGTCAAACTATTTTAGATGACAGAGCTGACATATCCTAATTTTTTTTAAACAGAATACACTCATATCTTAAAGGATCATACAACCAAAGCATCAAGATCAAACACAGTCAAAAAATAAAGATGATTTCCTCTATATTTTTGATGTTATATTTTACTTGCCTTGTTTTCCTCTATGTGCAATTTCTTGACTTGCTCTCACTAATAGTATCCTGTTTCCATGCTTAGGAAAGGGCCTAGTGCAGTCTGTTAACATTACTTCCTATAACTAGGACTGACATTCTGTAATACTGCCATTAACACTCACTGAAATTCTGGTTAACAACACAGCACAAGGATGATCGTTAATGGACATCCTCTATGGTGAAATCTGAATTGATAATCAGCTAACACAGATTTGCAATAGACTTCCTCCTTCCTGTTTTTACACTCCTGACCAAGATGTCTCTTCCTGTTGACTTTCGTGCTACTTGGTAAAAAGCTAAAGATGAGAAATGGAAAACACCTGATACATATAAATTAAATTTCTCCTCTAGGGTAACAAATTGAATTGCTAAGTAATTTAATTCAAAAAGCTTAAGCAAGTAAGCAGATTAATGTATGCAGAGGTAGACTATTTCCCTAGAAAAATTTAGAAAATTCAACAAAAATATCAAACTGTCTATAGCAGATCTAAAGCGCAGTTTGCCTAATAACATAAGATCTCTCATCTATATATGCTACCAAAGTCCTTTACAGCAGTTTTAATCTATAATTAAGGAGAAATTCACTTAAGATTGACTTCTCAGCAAAACAGCCAAAAACAAAACAACAAAAACCACCATTCATCATGGAAAACAAAACAGAAAATAAATTGAGCTTTATACTTATAACCTGTATACTCTATGCTAAAAACTACAGTTCAAGATATAGATATAATATATATTATACCCAAAACTTTAGCAACAAATGTTCATAAAACAGAAACTCTAAGAGATGTACGAAGTGAGAGTAACAAATTAATAAAATGGGACAGTAACACAGCTCTCTCAGTTCAAGAAAGAAAGAAGACAGAACCGACCTATTTAATAGAGTGTGTAAAAATGAGAACTCAAATATAAAAAAGAATATGCTTTATTTTTAAGAGTACATGAAACACTCATGAAAACTAACCATATATTAAGCCACAAATAGTAAAACCTCAATGAATTCCAAAGAATAGGATTACTGAAAAAGATTTACCTAACTAGTGAAATAAAATTAAAAATTAAAAGCCTTTTTTTTTTTTTAATAAAAAAGACTTCACATCTGGACATTTTTTAAAAACATACTATTAAAAAAGCTGTTGGATCAAACTGAAACTACAAAAATAAAGCAGAATTTCTTTAAAATAGTAATGAGGAAAAACTATCAGAATATATGAAATACAGCTAGATCAGTCACCAGAGAAAAATTAACAGCATTAAATAATTATCTCAATAAAACAAAATAAATGAATCAAGTACAAAACACAAAAAGCTAGAAAAAGAATAAAATAAATTAGAAGAAATAAATCATTACATATAAAGGCAGAAAGGAATGACTTATAAAATAAACTACTGGACTGAATAAATCCTGAGACACATTTTTTTTTAAGTCAACAAAATAGATCAACTACTAACAAACCTAATCAAGGGATAAAATGAGTGAAATCACAAATACTGTATTCTAAATCAGAACTGACAAGGGGGATAAAACAAGCCATCAAAAACTGAAGGAAATTTTAACAGGAGACTACATTACACAGCTCTACTCAAAGAAATTTGAAGAGATGGATAATTAAAAAGAATACAACTATTGACTCTCGAGACAAAGTGTAACACAAAACCAACTGTAACAGAAAGAAAAAAAAAAAACAAGAGAAAAGAGTTAAGATGCTCATATAAGGAAAAAAAAGAGGCACGAGACCCAGGTGATTTCATCATGTAATTCTAACAAATCTTTAAAGATTAAATAATAATCAATGCTAATTATACTATTCTAAAGCACAGGAAAAGAAAGAAAACTTCTAATTTTATTTAATGAGATGAGCACAACATTGATTCAGTGATGTGAGGAAAAGTGAAAGTCAAGTTGCTCAGTCGTGTCCGACTCTTTGTGACCCCATGGACTGTAGCCCACCAGGCTTTTCTGTCCATGGGATTTTCCAGGCAAGAGTACTAGAGTGGGGAAACTGCACCAAAAAAACTAGACCATCTCACTTATGAATATCAGTGCAAACAAAAATCTTGAAAAGCATACGCACAAATAGAATTCAACAGCACACTAAAAGAGCAATTCACTATGACACAAATGTGATTTATTCTATGAAGACAGGACTATTTCAAAAACAATGCATTAATAAATTAAAGCATATTAATGTTATAATGGTATATAGCACATGAATAAACATGTAGATAATAAACAGGATAAAAAAATCTGAGATAGATCCACCACATATAAAAATTTAGCAAATGATACCAGCAGCTGAAATCAATGTGAAAAAGATATACTTTTTAATAAGAAGTGTGAAGATAGCTAGCTGGTTTGCCATGTTTAAAAAAAGACAAAAGCATACCATACTCCAGGAAAATTCAAAAAGGATCAGAAATGTGAAAGTAAAAAATAAAATCATACAATTACCAAAAGAAAACATGAGTGGATTTCCCTATAACCTAGTAACATGGAAAACTTTCAAGCAAAAAGGAAAGATTGATGAATTTTATTTTCATAAAAACTTTTGCAAGGTAAAAAAAAGACATCAGCGTAGTAAAAGAGAAAGTTTAAAAATATTTCCAACTACTGGCAAGAATTGCAAAATATTTTTAATAATTTTGAAAATTTTGAATAATAGAAAACAATCACTAAATGTTCCATCCAGCACATCCTTCTAGATTATCGGTGGCTTTCACGGTCTTTGAACTGTTTTACATTTCTGTAAATTGCTGGAAACTGATAGTGATGCAAGTTATTCTTGCCCATTGAAATGTAACACACTTTTATCAGTGGAATGCAACTAATTATTGCCCTGCAGATACTGACCAATTATATGCCTATTGATAAATCTATTTCAGCATTCTCATAGGCCAATATCATTTTTTGCATTGCCTTTGAAACAGCTGTAACATATTACTGGTTCTCTCATTATTTAATAAGCTAAATAAAATCTTTGGAATGCATTAATTTACTACCTGTATGATTTCCCTGGTGACTCAGACGGTAAAGCGTCTGCCTACAATGCAAGAGACCCAGGTTCAATCCTGGATTGGGAAGAGCTCCTGGAGAAGGAAATGGCAACCCACTCCAGTATTCTTGCCTGGAAAATCCCATAGATGGAGGAGCCTGGTAGGCTACAGTCCATGGGGTTGCAAAGAGACGGACATGACTAAACGACTTCACTTTCTTTCTCTTTCTTTCGTTCACTATCTGCATGCAGGGCATAATTTTATCATTTTTTTAAATTATCTTGTAATAGTTTTGGAGGGTTCATCAAAATTCCCAGTGGACTCACTGGGCAGAAACAGGAAACTGCATTGCCAGAGATCTTCACCTCTGCTTGAGGTTTTTGTTATTTTTCTTGGTTCCACAACCAGGGATCGATTTTGCAGTGAAAGTGCAGAATTCTAACTACTAGGCCACCAGGGAACTCTTCCTTCTTCTTCTTAGATATTTATTTATTTTGGCTGCGCTGGGTCCTGGTTACAGAACTCAGGCTCTTCGTTGCCCCATGGCATGAGGGATCACTGAACTGGCGTCCCCTGCATTGCAAAGCAGATTTTTAACCACTGGACCTCCAGGGAAGTCCCCCTGCTTTCATTTTTAAAGGTCTCCTAGGAGGAAAACCCAAGTGGCAACATATATTTAACTTGACTGACTCCCTGTTTTTCCGAGTTTGGTCTCATTCTCATCTCTACAGACCATGGCATTGGGTCCCATCAATTCATGGCAAAGAGAAGAAGAAAAAGTATGAAGCATTGACAGATATTATTTTCTTGGGCTCCAAAAATCACTGCGAACAGAAACTACAGCCATGAAATTAAAAGACACTTGCTCCTTGGAAGGAGAGCTATGACAAATCTTATGTTTATGTTTAGTCGCCAAGTCATGGCCAACTCTTCATGTTCCCATAGACTGTAGCCTACCAGGTCCCTCTGTCCATGGGATTTCCCAGGCTCAAACCCACATCTCTTGCTTGGCAGGTGGAGTTTTTCCACTGAGCCACCAGGGAAGGCCATGACAAACCTAGACAGCATATATTAAAAAGCAGAGACATCACTTTGCTACAAAGGTCTGTACTACAAGTCAAAGCTGTTATTTTTCCAGTGGTTATGTACAGATATGAGAGTTGGACCATAAAGAAGGCTGAATGACAAAGAATTGATGCTTTTGAACTGTGGTGCTGGAGAAGACTCTTGAGAGTCCCTTGGACTGCAAGCATATCCAACCAGTCCATCCGAAAGGAAATCAATCCTGAATATTCATTGGAAGGACTGATGCTCCAACACTTTGGCCACCTGATGTGAAGAGCCAACTCATTAGAAAAGACCGTGATGCTGGGGAAAACTGAAGGCAGGAGAAGAAGGGGGACAACAGAGGATGAGATGGTTGGATGATATCACTGACCCAACAGATATGAGTTTGAGCAACCTCTGGGAGATGGTGAAGGACAGGGAAGCCTGGTGTGCTGCAGTCCACAACAGAGCTAATGAACAATGACAACACGGAGCGGGAGGATTAGTCACACTATTTTAGGGAAGGGGTGGAGACTGACAGGAGCTGGGCCACCACCCATCTTTTGGTCTTTTGATGGTGCCTTAGAACTGTCACCCTGCTTATTTAACTTCTATGCAGAGTACATCATGAGAAATGCTGGGCTGGAAGAAACACAAGCTGGAATCAAGATTGCCGGGAGAAATATCAATAACCTCAAATATGCAGATAACACCACCCTTATGGCAGAAAGTGAAGAGGAGCTAAAAAGCCTCTTGATGAAAGTGAAAGAGGAGAGTGAAAAAGTTGGCTTAAAGCTCAACATTCAGAAAACGAAGATCATGGCATCCGGTCCCATCACTTCATGGGAAATAGATGGGAAACAGTGGAAACAGTGTCAGACTTTATTTTGGGGGCTCCAAAATCACTGCAGAGGGTGATTGCAGCCATGAAATTAAAAGACGCTTACTCCTTGGAAGGAAAGTTATGACCAACCTAGATAGCATATTGAAAAGCAGAGACATTACTTTGCCAACAAAGGTCCATCTAGTCAAGGCTATGGTTTTTCCTGTGGTCATGTATGGATGTGAGAGTGGACTGTGAAGAAAGCTGAGCGCCGAAGAATTGATGCTTATGAACTGTGGTGTTGGGAGAAGATTCTTGAAGATCCCTTGGACTGCAAGGAGATCCAACCAGTCCATTCTAAAGGAGATCAGCCCTGGATGTTCTTTGGAGGGAATGATGCTAAAGCTGAAACTCCAGCACTTTGGCCACCTCATGCGAAGAGCTGACTCATTGGAAAAGACTCTGATGCTGGGAGGGATTTGGGGCAGGAGGAAGAGGGGACAACAGAGGATGAGATGGCTGGATGGCATCATCGACTCGATGGACGTGAGTTTGAGTGAACTCCGGGAGATGGTGATGGACAGGGAGGCTTGGCGTGCTGCGATTCATGGAGTCACAAAGAGTCGGACACGACTGAGCAACTGAAATGAACTGAACTGAACCAGAACTATCATGGCGCCTCTGGATGTGTCATTTAGCTTGCTAATTGAGGATCAAGGTCTAGTCAAAGTGACTTGTCTACCATCTTGGACCCTTTTTATTCTAATCAGCTTATGCTGTATCCGTGGGCTATGTCATGCTTTCAAAATCTGTGTCCCACCACCTTCCCTCCTACTTCAAAGCTATGACCAAAGAAAACGAAAAGTGACTTTTGACTGTGTGGCCACAATATTCTTTAGATTCCAAAGAAAATATATTCAAACTTTTTGGAAACTGTCCGACTAAGAGAAAATGCTTTTCTCCCCCTTGCCTCGAGACCATGGCTCTCAGGGTGACTTATTTAGACCATCTCTAATTCCTGAAATTGAGGAGGGAAAAAAAAAAAACCACTGGAAAAGAAGCCTTTAAAAGTTTTTACCTATTCCAACTGTTATTATAAACTAGTGAGTTTTATACTGTGATTACTGATTCATGAATAAGTCTGGGAAACGAAGCTATGAGATTTCATGATGTGTCTGGGTGATAGTAGTTTAGTCTCTAAGTTGTGTCCAACTCTTGTGACCCCACGGATGTAGACCGCTGGGTTCTTCTGTCCATGGGATTTTCCAGGCAGAATACTGGAGTGGGTTGCCATTTTCTTCTCAGAGGGATCTTCCCAACCAAGCAATGGAACCCAGGTCTCCTGCACTGCAGGTGATCTCTTGCACTGCAGGCGGGTTCTTTACAGGCTGAGCCTGTGTCTTGTGTCTTGTGTCTGTTTGGATATATGTGTCTCAGAACATGTCTTTGCCTTTGGACACTGTTGCATTTACATTAATTTGTAAAACAGTTCTATTTAATCGGATTGAAGAAAAGCAAGTGCTTAAAAATCAAACAATTCTAAATGCAACAGACACTGAGCTATATGGTTTAATGTCTGCTTGTTGATATATGTGTATCAGTACTTTTGACCAGTTGTGCAAAGTCACTTCAGTTGTGTGTAATTCTTTGTGACCCTCTGGACTATAGTCCACCAGTCTTCTCTGTCCGTGGGATTCTCCAGGCAAGAATACTGGCATGGGTTGCAATGCCCTCCTCCAGGCGATCTTCTCAAGCCAAGGATAAACCCAAGTCTTGCTTGGCAGGCAGGTTCTTTACCACTACAGAGCTCACATGAACAAAACCAGGGGAAAGAAAGAAAGAAAGAGAAGTCGCTCAGTCGTGTCTGACTCTTGCGACCCCATGGATTGTAGCCCACCAGGCTCCTCTCTCCATGGGATTCTCCAGGCAAGAATACCGGAGTGGGTTGCCATTTCCTTCTCCAGGGATCTTCCCAACTCAGGGATCAAACCCGGGTCTCCCACATTGCAGGCAGACGCTTTATCCTCTGAGCCACCAGGGAAGGGTTCCTTCCCTAAACCAGGGAATCCTTCCCTATTGCCTCAGGCTCTGCCTGTGGCATAATGTTAACTGAGATTCTGCCTTTTGGACTAGCCTTGTTACAGGTAAGCTCTATTTCATCTTGTGGGCTTCCCTGGTGGCTCAGCTGGTAAAGAATCCACCTGCAGTGTGGGAGAAATGCGTTTGATTCCTGGGTTGGGAAGATCCCGTGGCAAAGGGAAAGGCTACCCACTCCAGTATTCTGGCCTAGAGATTCCATGGACTCTACAGTCCATGGAGTTGCAGAGATTTGGACACTGTGATCAACTTTCACTTTCATCTTGTAGCCAGGAGAAAGAATGGCATTACTACTTTGCCAGGCAAAGGGGGAACACAGCACCTCAAGAACTGTGCCCTCCTCCCTGGTGAATAGGGAGAGGTTATATAATCAGTCAGTTTACCAAGAAGAACCACAGAAAATGTGAAAAGTCCTCCTGTGATCAGAACAAACCTCAGAGACTGGCCTGAAAAACTAACACTGCGCTCAGACACATATTTGTACATCATGGTCACAGCAGCATTCACAACAGTCAAAAGTTGGAAGCAATCTGAGCAAACAAATAATGGATGAACAAAAAGTAGAATATATATACAATGAAACATTATCCAGCCTCAAAAAGGAAGGAAATTCTGACACAGCTACAACATGCATGCATGGACCTTGATCACATAGTGTTAAGTGAGACAAGTTAGTCACAGAAGGACAATTATGAGATTCCACTTATATGAGGTATCTAAAGCAATCATATTCTAGAAAGTATGATGGTAGTTACAAGGGGCTGGTAGGAAGGGACAATGGGGAGTTACCATTTAAACGTGTACAGTTTCAGTTTGGAAAGATGAAAAAGTTCTGAAGATGGATGGTGGCGATGGTTGCAGAGCAATGTGAATGTACTTTATGACATGAATTGTACATTTAAAAAGATAAATTTTATGTTACATATATTTTACCACAATTTTTAAGTAACATTTAAAAGTCAAGACTGGGGAGATCAGGGGATTTAATTCACTAGAAAAATCATTAAGAAACTCTCCAGGCCAGAATACTAGAGTGGGTAGCCTTTCTCTCCTCAAGGGGATCTTCCTAACCCAGGGATCAAACCCAGGTCTCCCACATTACAGGTAGATTCTTTACCAGTTGACCCACAAAGGAAGCACATGAAATAGAAAGATAAATGAAAATTTTGTCCATTTATTCCTTCAAATTTACTAAGTGTGATCTAATGTGGGGTGTATGTAGATCCCTGGTGGTGCTTATTCACCTCCCAGGAGCTAAGGGCTCATAGCTACCCTCTTCTCTGGAGACCTGCAAGTGGGAGGCACTCTGCCCAATAATGCCTGGGAAGGTATGCCCCCCCCCACCCCACTCCCCCGCCAGCACACATACTCTTGGGGCAGCCTGTAGCCAATAAAGGATTGCTGGAGGTGGAGTAAAAGTTCAGCTTCAGTGCCTTAAAGTGCAACAACTTTGTGATATCATTCTAACTCCAGAGCTTCTCCTGGAATCAGGCTGCGGCCACACTTAGCTGAACCCACAGATTTACTGATCTCTTCCCTATCCTACTTTCCTCACTCCTGCTAGTTTCATCCAAACATACTGCCTCATCAAGTCACTTGCATAAGGGGGGAAAAAATCTACCACTGGAAAAGGGACCAAATTTAACTGAATCAGACTGTGAAACAACTTATGTCCCTGGATATTGTTGAAAACAATAAAGTAACCAGCCAGCAATTACTGGAGTCTAATATCTGAGTGTGATACCAAGACAGGCCGACAACTTCACAGAGAGATCAGGGAAAGAGACAAAAGAGAATTTTGCCAAAAACACTGTCATCCCAGAGTGACTATGTGCCAAGACTGTGCCCTCTGAGGAGCCACAGCAGAGACTTCACATTGTGAGGAAAATAAATACACTTGATAAAAATAGTACAGCCAAGCCATTAATTAACAAGCACAAGAATAAGCCCCAGAGGGTGGTGGGGTGGTGGTGGGTTTAAGTATCCAGAGTTAATACAATAAACTGTCTATTTGCTAAGTCACTTCAGTCGTGTCCGACTCTGTGCGACCCCATAGACGGCAGCCCACCAGGCTCCCCCGTCCCTGGGGTTCTCCAGGCAAGAACACCGGAGTGGGTTGCCATTTCCTTCTCCAATGCATGAAAGCGAAAGGTGAAAGTGAAGTCGCTCAGTCAGGTCCGACCCAGCGACCCCATGGACTGAAGCCTACCAGGCTCCTCCATCCATGGGATTTTCCAGGCAGAGTACTGGAGTGGGGTGCCATTGCCTTCTCCGTAAACTGTCTATACTGTCTGAATTTTCCAGTTTTCAACCACAACAACAAATTATGAGATAGGCAAAGAACTGGAGACTCTGACCCACACACAGGAAAAGAAACAGGCCCTGTGAGAGGGCCTAGCTGGTGGAGTTAACAAAGATGTCAAAGTACTATGTTCACAGAACTAAAGAACATCATGCTCACGGTGGTGAAAGAAGGTATGATGACTGTCTAATAAAATATCTGTGACACAGAGAGAAATTATAAAAACAACAAAGTTGGAATTCTGGAGTTGAAAAGTCAATAACAGAAACGAAAACTCATCAAAGGATCTCAGCAGCAGATATAAATTGACAGAGGACAGACTACTTAAACACAGACCAACAGAAAAATGTAATCCAAACAACAGAGAGAAAAAAGAATGAAGGAAATGTACAGAACTTCAGAAAAATGTGAACACCATTAAGCATACCAACATACACAAGATGGGAGTACCAAAGTAAAGAAGAGAAGGAGAAAGAAGAGAGAATATTTAAAAAAACAATGGCTAAAATTTCCCTAATTTGATGAAAAACATTAAACATCCAAGATAATCAATAAACTACAAGAAGAATAAACACAAAGAAATCCATTCCCAGACACAACACAGTAAAATAATGAAAGACAAAAGGAAAATCTTGAAAGCAACAAGAGGGCGGGGTGGGAGAAACCACTACAAGGGGGTCCCACTGAGATTAACAGCCGATTTATCGTCAGCAAAAACGCAGGCCAAAAGGCAACTGGATGCTACAGTCAAAGTGCTAAAAGAAAAAACTGCCAACCAAGAATCTCGTAACTAACAAAGCCCTCTCTCGAAAAATGACGGTAAAATAAGGACACGTGCAGATAAACAAAAGCTGAGAGAATTGCTAACAGCAGACCAGTCCTAAAAGAAATATGAATGGAAGTCCTTCATAAGAGTGTGCCCAGATGGCAATATAAACACACATACACAAACACCAGGAAGATAACTATGTAACTATAAAAGACACTATAGCGACTTCCCTGGTGGTCCAGTGGCTAAGACTCTACTTTTCACAATGGAGGGGGCCCAGGTTCTATCCCTAGTCAGGAAACTAGATCCTACATGCCACAATTAAAGATTTCACATTTCAGGGCAAGTAAGACTTGGCACAGTTAAATACAAGATTTTTTTTTTTTAAGACAGTATAAATGCATCTTTTTTCCTTTAAAAAGCAACTGCAGAAGACAACATGTACATAACTATACTGACAATATATATTTCAACTATAGAAATATATTTGAAAATAACAGCACAAATGTGGGAGCAAAGCTGTACTGGAATAAGAAAACAACACAACCAAAAACCCAGCATCAAATGAAGAGATTTATAAATGGTAAATAGGGCTAACATAACAAACTCTATAAATATACTTGCTCTCCTTCCCTCAGCTTCTTTGGAAAATAAAAAACTATATGTAGTAAGAATTTTAACAATGTATTGCTGGATTTGTAACATATATAGATGTAAGATGTAACAATAACAGCACAAAAGAGGGACTAGAGCTATGTTGTTATTGTTCAGTCACCCAGTTGTTTCCGACTCTTTGTGACTCCATGGACTGCAGCAGGCCAGGCTTCCCTGTCCCTCACCATCTCCTGGAGTTTGCCCAAGTTCATGTCCATTGCATCAGTGATGCCATCCAGTCACATCTCTTCCTCTGATGCCCTCTTCTTCCCTCAGTCTTTCCCAGCATCAGGGACTTTTCCAATGAGTTAGCTGTCCGCATCAGGTGACCAAAATACTGGAGCTTCAGCTTCAGTATCAGTCCTTCCAATGAGTATTCAGGGTTGATTTTTTTTTAAGACTGACTGACTGGTTTGATCTTCCTGCTGTCCAAGGGACTCTCAACACCATAGTTCAAAGGCATCAATTCTTTGGCGCTCTACCATCTTTACAATCCAGCTCTCACACCTGTACATGTCTACTGAGAAGACCGCAGCCTTGACTACATGGACCTTTGTCACAGAGTGATGTCTCTGCTTCTTTTTTTTTTTTTTTACTTTTATTTGCATTTATTTTCTGTGGCATTTATTCCCGGGCCATAAGTTTTTGTTTGTTCAGTTTCTTCTGGGATATCTTTTTCCTCTGTGCAGCCTCCTCTTCTGGTCTAGGAACAGTCTGTTCTTGTTCAGTAAGGATCCTCTCATGTAGCAGGGAGTGCGCATGCAGGGGCTGATCCGACCGTGAGCTCTGTGAGTCCTGCGCCGCATCCTGGGGGCTTTGTTCACCTGGACGTGCTCAATGACCTAAGCCCTTAAGTTCAGCATTACTCTCTGCATTTCTGAGCACGTGTAGTAAAAATTCAGCACTCTTTCTGGGCCACTGACCCTGCGTCCAGCCCCACTGTTTGGCCTGTGCACACCTACCAACTCCACCACTGTAACGACGGAATGGCACACATTGCTTCTTTAAAGTGACATCCTTCAGATACTTGGTGGCTTTTCTGACATGCATACCCTTTATGGCCTGGGCAGTTTCACAAGTGTTATTTCGTGGGGTTTTCTGGGTCAAGTGAACAGTGCACCATTTTTAGGGGTCACCTCAGGCTGCTTACCGGAAAAGCTGTCTCAGCTTTTCAACACACTGTCTAGGTGTGTCACAGCCTTCCTGCCAAGAAGCAATCATCTTCTGACTTCACGGCTGTAGTCACCATCTGCAACCTCTGAAACAGAGGTAGATGTTTTTCTGGAATTCCATTATTGCTTTCTCTGTGATCCAGAAAGTGTTGGCAATTTGATCTCTGGTTCCTCTGCCTTTTCTAAACCCAGATGGGCCATCTCAAGGTTCTTGGTTCATATAACGCTGAAGCCTAGCATGCAAGATTTTAAGCATGACCTTACTAGCATGGGAGACAAATGCAACTGTCTGATGGATTTAGACCCCCAAAAGAGGAAATCTGTCACTGCTTCCACCTTTTCCCCCTCTATTTGCCATGAAGTAATGGAGCCAGATGCCATGATCTTAGTTTTTTAATATTTGGTTTTGCTTTTTCACTCTCCTCCTTCATTCTCATCAAAAGATTCTTTAGTTTTTCTCCACTTTCTGCCAATAGAGTGGTATCATCCACATATCTGAGGTTGTTGATGCTTCTCCCGCATATCCTGATTCCAGCTTATAACTCACCCAGTCTGGCATTTCTCATGATGTGCTCAGTGTATAAGTTAAACAAACAGGGTGACAACAGATAGCCCTATCAATACTCCTTTCTCAGTCCTGAACCAATCAGTCGTTCCATACAGAGTTCTAACTGTTGCTTCCTGACCCACATACAGATTTCTCAGGAGGCAGGTAAGATGGTCTATATACCCATCTCTTTAAGAGCTTTCCATAGTTTGTTATGATCTACACGGTCAAAAGTTTTAGCATAACTGAAACAGAGGTAGATGTTTTTCTGGAATTCCATTATTGCTTTCTCTGTGATCCAGAAAGTGTTGGCAATTTGATCTCTGGTTCCTCTGCCTTTTCTAAACCCAGATGGGCCATCTCAAGGTTCTTGGTTCATATAACGCTGAAGCCTAGCATGCAAGATTTTAAGCATGACCTTACTAGCATGGGAGACAAATGCAACTGTCTGATGGATTTAGACCCCCAAAAGAGGAAATCTGTCACTGCTTCCACCTTTTCCCCCTCTATTTGCCATGAAGTAATGGAGCCAGATGCCATGATCTTAGTTTTTTAATATTTGGTTTTGACTTTTTCACTCTCCTCCTTCATTCTCATCAAAAGATTCTTTAGTTTTTCTCCACTTTCTGCCAATAGAGTGGTATCATCCACATATCTGAGGTTGTTGATGCTTCTCCCGCATATCCTGATTCCAGCTTATAACTCACCCAGTCTGGCATTTCTCATGATGTGCTCAGTGTATAAGTTAAACAAACAGGGTGACAACAGATAGCCCTATCAATACTCCTTTCTCAGTCCTGAACCAATCAGTCGTTCCATACAGAGTTCTAACTGTTGCTTCCTGACCCACATACAGATTTCTCAGGAGGCAGGTAAGATGGTCTTATACCCATCTCTTTAAGAGCTTTCCATAGTTTGTTATGATCTACACGGTCAAAAGTTTTAGCATAACTGAAACAGAGGTAGATGTTTTTCTGGAATTCCATTATTGCTTTCTCTGTGATCCAGAAAGTGTTGGCAATTTGATCTCTGGTTCCTCTGCCTTTTCTAAACCCAGATGGGCCATCTCAAGGTTCTTGGTTCATATAACGCTGAAGCCTAGCATGCAAGATTTTAAGCATGACCTTACTAGCATGGGAGACAAATGCAACTGTCTGATGGTTTGAACATCCCTTAGTAATGTCCTTCTTGGGAACTGGGATGAGAATTGACTTTTTCCAGTCCTGTGGCCACTGCTGGGTCTTCCAGATTTGCTGACATATTGAGTGCAACACTTTGATAGCATCGTCTTTTAGAGTTTTGAATAGCTCCACTGAAATTCCATTGCATCCGCTAGTTTTATTGACAGTAATGCTTCCTAGGGCCCACTTGACTCCACATTTCAGAATGTCTGGCTCTGGGTGACTGACCATACCATCACAGTTACCTGGTTCAATAAGATCTTTTTTGTACAGTTCCTCTGTGTATTCTTTCTATCTCTTCTTGATCTCTTCTGTTTCTACTAGGTCTCAACCATTTCTGTCCTTTATTGTGCCCATCTTTACATGAAATGGTCCCTTGGTATTTCCAATTTTCCTGAAAAGATCTCTGGTCTTTCCCCTTCTATTGTTTTCCTCTATTTTTACTCATTGTTCACTGAAGAAGGCCTTCTATATAGAATATTTCTGAATCTCACTGAAATTAATTTAGAATTAATCTGAAACTGATTCTGGAGGCAACCACTAAGAAATCAATTTTTTAAATACTGGGAGAAATCATTAAAGTAACTAAAATATTACACCATAAAAATATTCACTTAACAAAAAATAGAAAAAAAGGAACAGAGGAGCAAAAAAAAAACCTAGACATACAGTAAACAAAAAGTAAAATGACAGATACAAATCCAGCTATATAAATATTAACATTCACATGAATAGATGAAATAGTACAGACAAAAGTTAAGAGATTATGGGCTTCCTTGGTAATTCAGTGATAAAGAATCCACCTGCCAGTGCAGGAGACGTGGGTTCAACCCCTAATCCAGGAAGATCCTACTTGCTGTGGAGCAACTATGCCCATGTGCCACAACCACTGAGCCTGTGCTCTAGAGCCCAGGAAATGCAACTACTGAGCCCACACACACCCTAGAGCCTGTGCCCTGCAACAAGAGAAGCCCCCACAGTGAGAAGCTTGCACACGTACAACCAGAGAGGAGCCCGCACTTGCCACAACTAGAGAAAAGCCTGTGGAGCAACAAAGATCCAGCAGTCAAAAATAATAAAATAAATAAAGTTATATTTTTAAAAAGTCAGGTTATGAAACTGGATAAACAACATGCTCCAACAATATGCTATCTGCAGGAGATACACTTTGGACTCAAGGATAAAAATAGGTTGAAAGTAAAAAGATAAAAAGAGACATACCATACAAAGAGCAACCAAAAGAACACTAGAGTAGATTTACTAATATCAGACAAAACAAAAATAAGTCTAGAAGACTTTCCTGGTTGTCCAGTGGTTAAGACTTCACCTTCCAATGCAGGGGGTGGGGGTTCAATCCCTGGTCTGGTAGTTAGGATCTCACATGCCTCAGGGCCAAAAGAACAAAACATAAAAAAACAGAAGCAACACTGTAACAAATTCAATACAGACATTAAAAAGCAATTAAAAATAAAATAAGTCTAGAGATAAAGAGGAACATTTTATAATGTAAAAGAGTCAATCAATCAAAAATATATAGCAAGTATCACTATGAACAAAGCTAGTGGAGGTGATGGAATTCCAGCTGAGCTATTTCAAATCCAAAAAGATGATGCTGTGGAAGTGATGCAAGCAATATGCCAACAAATTTGGAAAACTCAACAGTGGCCACGGGACTGGAAAAGGTCTGTTTTCATTCCAATCCCAAAGAAAGGCAATGTCAAAGAATGTTCAAACTACTACACAATTGACTCATTTCACATGCTAGCAAAGTAATGCTCAAAATTCTCCAAGCTAGGCTTTAACAGTACGTGAACAAAGAACTTCCAGATGTTCAAGCTGGATTTAGAAAAGGCAGAGGAACCAGAGATCAAATTGCCAACATCCGCTGGATCACAGAAAAAGCAAGGGAATTCCAGAAAAAAACATCTACTTCTACTTAATTGACTACACTAAATCCTTTGACTGTGTGAATCACAACAAACTGTATAAAATTCTTAAAAGATGGGAATACTAGACCACCTTACCTGTCTCCTGAGTAACCTGTATGCAGGTCAAGAAGTAACAATTAGAACCAGAAATGGAACAATGGACTGATTCCAAGCTGGCAAAGGAGTACATCAAGAGTGTATATTGTCACCCTGCTTATTTAACTTATATGCAGAATACATCATGTGAAATGCTGGGCTGGATGAAGCACAAGCTGAATCAAGATTGCCAGGAAAATTATCAATACCCTCAGATATGTAGATGACACCAACCCATGGCAGAAAGCGAAGAGGAGCTAAAGAGCTTCTTGATGAAAGAGGAGAGTGAAAAAGTTGGCTTAAAACTAAACATTAAAAAGCCAAGATCATGGCATCCAGTCCCATCACTACATGGCAAATAGATGGGGAAATAACGGAAACAGTGACACACTATTTTCTTGAGCTCCAAAATCACTCTGAATGGTGACTGCAGCCACGAAATTAAGACACTTTCTCCTTGAAAAAAAAGTTATGACAAACCTAGGCAGCATATTAAAAAGCAGAGACATTACTTTGTCAACAAAGGTTTGTCTAGTCAAGGCTATGGTTTTTCCAGTAGTCATGTATGGATGTGACAGTTGAACCATAAAGAAGGCTGAGCACTGAAGAATTGATGCCTTTGAACTGTGGTGTTGAAGAAGACCCTTGAGAGTCCCCTGGACTGAAGGAGATCAAACCAGTCAATCCTGAAAGAAACCAACCCTGAATATTCATTGGAAGGACTGATGCTGAAGCTGAAGATCCATACTTTGGCCACCTGATGCGAAGAACTGACTTACTGGAAAAGACCCTGGTTCTGGGAAAGACTGAAGGCAGGAGGAGAAGGAGGCAACAGAGGACGAGATGGTTGGATGGTATCACTGACTCAATGGATACGAGTTTGAGCAAGCTCAGGGAGACAGTGTAGGACAGGGAAGCCTGGCATGCTGCAGTCCACAGGGTCACGAAGCATCAGGCACAAATAAGCGACTGAACAACAATAACATATACACATTTATGGGCTTCCCCAATGCCTCAGCAGTAAAGAATCTACCTGCAATGCAGGAGACTCAGGAGATGCAGGTATGATCCCTGGGTAGGGAAGTTCCTCTGAGGAAGGAAACAGCAACTTACTCCAATATTCTTGTGTGAAAATCCCCATGGACAGAGGACCCTGGTGGGCTACAGTCCAAAGGAGCACAAAGAGTCAGACACACTAAGCAAACACATGCACCTAAAAACAGAGCCCCAAATACATGAAGCAAAAGCTACCCATTGCCCAATAATGGACAGAACAACAAGTAGTAGATCAAAAGAGAAGTAGAAGACCTGAACAACTATAACCTAATGAGACCTGAGAGACCTCTATAGCATCTTCCACCCAGTAACATCAGCATACACATTCTTCTGAAGTGAACAGGTAACATTCTCAAGGACAGACCACAAGTTAGGCCGTAAAACAAGCCTCAGTGAATTTAAAAGGATTGAAATCATACAAAATATGATCTCTGACCAAATACAATGAAATTATACATTAGTAACAGAAAGGCATTTGAGAAATTCACAAATATGTTGAAATTTAACAACATACTTACTTCTAAATAACCAATGACTCAAAGAACAAATCACAAAGAAATAAAAAATACTTTGAAAGGAATAAAAATGAAAACACACAATACCAAAACTTACAAGATGATGTTAAAGTTGATAATACTGCCAAACTTTTAGCTGGACTAAGAAAAAGAGAGACACAAATTACTAAAATCAAGAGTAAAAGAGGGACTTTCCGATGGTCCAGTGGTTAAGACTCCGATTCCCAATGCAATACGCCCAGGTTCAATCCCTAGTCAGGGAACTAGATTCCATATGCCACAGCTAAGTCCCTCACAGCCAAAGAAATAAATAGAAAAGAGTAAAAGAAAAGTCAGTACCACCAGTCTCACAGAAATAAAAAAGGTTATAAGGGAATGCTTGAACAATTCTGTGATTCCCAGGTGGCTCAGTGTTAAAGAATCTGCCTGGCAAGCAAGAAATGTGGATTTGACCCCTGAGTCAGGAAGATCTCTTGGAGAAGGAAATGGCAACCCACTTCAGTATTCTTGCCTGGGAAATCCCATGGACAGAGGAGACTGGTGGGCTACAGTCCATGGGGCCACAAATGAGTCAGACTGAGCACACACACACGTGAACCATTTTATACTAACGACCTGATAACCTAGACAAAATGTGCAAATTTCTAAAACGACACAAACTATCATCAAAACAGACTTGTTATAACAAGAGACTGATCAATAATCAGAAACCTTCCAAGAAAGAAAAGCTAGATGGTTTTAGTGACAAACTCTACCATCTATTTAAAGAAAAATTAACACTATTTCTACACAAAGTCTTCCGAAAAGCGGGAGAGTAGGGACACTCCTCACTCATTCTATTAGGCCAGCTTTACTCTGATATCAAAGCCAGCTGAAAACATCACAAAAAAATAAAACTAGGTATCAATATCCCTTATGAATACAGATGTAAAAACACTCAATAAAATATTAGCAAGCTGAATCCAACATGTTAAAAAGATTATACTCTATGACGACATGGGATTTATTACAGGAATGTAAGAGTGATTCAACATTACACACATATATGCATAAATATGGTACACCACATAAATAAAGGGAGAAATAAAAACACATTCATCTCAATTGAGGAACACAAGACAATGGCACCCTACTCCAGTATTCTTGCCTGGAAAATCCCATGAATGGAGTAGCCTGGTAGGCTGCAGTCCATGGGGTCGCTAAAGTCGGATAGGACTGGCATCTTCACTTTCACTTTCATGCATTGGAGAAGGAAACGGCAACCCACTCCAGTGTTCTTGCCTGGAGAATCCCAGGGACGGGGGAGCCTGGTGGGCTGCCGTCTATGGGGTCGCAGAGAGTTGGACACGACTGAAGCGACTCAGCAGCAGCAGCAGCAACCAATAAGGTATTACTCTCATAGCAAAACCAAAGACGTCACCAGAAAATAAAAGACAAATAGCTCTTACGAATATACATGCAAAAATCCTAAACAAGACACTAACAAATGGAATCTGAAAATATGCTTGAGAGTCCCTTGGACCGCAAGGAGATCCAACTGGTCCATTCTAAAGGAGATCAGTCCTGGGTGTTCTTTGGAAGGACTGATGCTAACTGAAACCCAAATACTTTGGCCACCTCATGCAAAGAGTTGACTCATTGGAAAAGACTCTGATGCTGGGAGGGATTGGGGGCAGGAGGAGAAGAGGACGACAGAGGATGAGATGGCTGGATGGCATCACCAACTCGATGGACATGACTGTGAGTGAACTCTGGGAGTTGGTGATGGACAGGGAGGCCTGGCATGCTGTGATTCATGAGGTCGCAAAGAGTCAGACATGACTAAGCGACTGAACTGAACTGAACTGATGGCTGATTCACATCATTGTACAGCAGAAACCAACACATTATAAAGCAATTATACTCCAATTAAAAGTAAATTAAAAAATAATATATACATATATCAAATTATCATGTCCTTGGAAGGAAAGTTATGACCAATCTAGATAGCATATTAAAAAGCAGAGACATTACTTTGCCAACAAAGGTCCATCTAGTTAAGGCTATGGTTTTCCCAGTGGTCGGGTATGGATGTGAGAGTTGGACTGTGAAGAAAGCTTATAACCGAAGAATTAATGCTTTTGAACTGTGGTGTTGGAGAAGATTCTTGAGAGTTCCTTGGACTGCAAGAAGATCCAATCAGTCCATTCTAAAGATCAGTCCTGGGTGTTCACTGGAAGGACTGATGCTAAAGCTGAAACCCAATACCTAGCCACCTCATGAGAAGAGTTAACTCATTGGAAAAGACCCTGATGCTGGGAGGGATTGGGGACAGGAGGAAAAGGAGACAACAGAGGATGAGATGGCTGGATGGCATCACTGACTCGAAGGACATGAATTTAAGTAAACTCTGGGAGTTGGTAATATTGACAAGGAGGCCTGGCGTGCTGCAATTCACGGGGTTGCAAAGAGTCGGACGCGACGGAGTGACTGAACTGAACATATAAAAAATGATTATACACTATGACCAAGTGGGATTAATTCCAAAAATGCAAGGTTGATTTATATCTGAAAATCAATTAATATAAAACACCACTGTGATACGATAAGGGACAAAATTCACATGATCATCTCAATAGATGGAGAAAAAGCATCCGAAAAATTCAACACTCCTTCATAGTAAAAACACTTGACAAACTAGAAGGGAATAACCTCAACCTGAAAAACAGCATCTATGAAACTCCCCCTGCAGTATACACAGAATGCGAGTTGTTTCACAACTTCACCAACATGTCATATGGTCAGTCTTTTTAATCTTTATTTTTTACTTTTATTTTTATTTTTGGCTGCACTTAGAGGCTTACAGGGTCTAAGTTCCCTGACCAGGGACTGAACCCGGCCCAGCAGTGAAAGCACACAGTCCTAACCACCAGACCATCAGGGAATTCCCTACATTTTTTTTTTTAACCTTCTTGAAACATTAAAATTTTCCCATAATAAGTTTTTTTTTTTTTAATTTTAGTGTTAGCATTTCACTCAGTGAAACCTCAGGAATAAAATAGCATTGGCTTAAACTCTGTTCAAGAGAAAGGACTGCTAGCAGTGCCTTCCAGCGTGTGTGCAGGGCCTGCTTACAAATGAGAGATGACATGTGTATATATAGAGTAAGTATGAGTCAGTGTAGTTCAGTAAAGAAAAGAGTGTGGGTTTCAACAAAGTGAGTAGGTGATACAAATGTCACCAGCAAGACAGGATGATAACACCACCGATACATATATTCTATTGTGTTACAAAAATCTCAGTGTACGGTTGACCCTGAAACAATGAGGGGATCAGGGCCAAGGACCTTTCATGCAGTGAAAAATCCACATATAACTTATTGTCCACACAATGGGTTCTGCTATACCCCAGGTTCAGCATTTCCAGACGCAACCAACTACGGATTGTGTTCAGTTCAGTTCAGCTCAGTCGCGCAGTCGTGCCCGACTCTTTGCGACCCCATGGATTGTGTAGTATCACAAAAATAGGTTATGTGTGTATTTTTTCTATTTGGCCGAGCCACGAGGCTTTCCGGATCTTAGTTCCCCCCACCAGGGGTCAACCAGGCCCCCAACTCCTCCCCCAGCAGTGAGAGTACAGAAGTTCCCACAGTCGTTGCTGTTTAGTCACTAAGTTGTGTCTGGCTCTTATGTGACCCCATAGACTGTAGCCTACCAGATTCCTCTGTCCATGGGATTTCCCAAGCAAGAATACTAGTGTGCTGTCACTTCCTTCTCGGGGATCATTTAGACCCAGGATCTTTCTCAACCTGAGTCTCCTGCGTCTCCTCCATTGGCAGGCAGATTCTTTACCACTGTATTTACTATTAAAAAACTACAGGTATAAGTGAATTCACACAGTCCAAACCCATATTGTTCAAGTCAGCTGTAGTTAAAATTTTTCTTCTAAGTTAATTTCACCTGCTTTCAATGATCCCGCCTAGTACATTTTCTCAAGAAGAAGCACCTCCTCCTTCCTAATCAATACTATTTTCAAAAATGGACTGTTGTAATAACTATACCACACACTATACTCTTGCAGTTTCACCATGCAGTGAGGAAAACAAAGCTTCCTTTAAATGTATGAGTTCAACTTTCATTAGCAAATACAGTTTTATGAGGTGTTATACTGAAAAATTAAGGAAATGCACTAATCATATTTACATCATAGAGGGACCTTCATGTGACAAAAATGTATCATGTGCCTACCACATGCTTAGGCATACAGGAGTGAACAAATAGGCAAGGTCTCTAAATTCCTGGGCTTCTGGGTATCTAAACACGTACCCCTCCCCTATCTACAAATAAAAAATCGAGGTCCAGAGAAGTTAAATGATTTTTGCCCACGACCGCACACTTTATCAGTGGTAAGACTAGCGTAAACCAAGAATCCAGTTCTCTGTAGTCTCAGGGCAAGGTGGATTTACATCATAACTGGTTTCACTTTGTACTACAACCACAGGTCCACATAATGACATAAGCACAGTGAGTCCCAAGTTCCCTAAGTGAATAATAATTTCATTATCATCACATCGAAAAATGAAGCCTTATATTTAAAGGCCACTCACTCTTGAAGAAAGTGGCTAACACTCTAACGGATCATTAGAGTGCCTCGGTTTACTAGGGCAACAGATAGTCTGGAATAGTCATTGTTCTTGTACTATTTTTAAACGGTGGAGATTCTTTTTAAAATAAACGGGGAAATGCATGCAAAATTAAACATTCGCAAATAAATAAAAGCTTCCCAGACTCCTGAGAGGCTTGCCGGGCGAGCGCACGGTCGCGATCAGTCACATCAGCGCGTTCCTGAGCGTCGGCTCCTCCCCTCCCGCCCACGCTCCCTCCTCGCCCACTCCGGCGGCGCGGGAGTACAGAGAATGGTGCCGGCGACTCCCGCTCAATTTCAATTCTCCCACGCCCTCAGCAGCCCAGCGCGCCAGCGCTGCCACCTGCGCGCGAGTCGGCACCTCTGTCCCGCCAGCTGCCGGCGCTTCACCTTCGTCCCGGGCACGCCCGAGGCGGAGCCGCCCTCAGCCCGGAGCGCTGCGCGAGCCGGGAAGCCCCAGCGCGCTCTCGAGACCCCAGGCCCGGGCAGGGGCAGGGCGGGGCGGGGCGTCGACAACGGGGCGGTGCCTCGACTCCGGGGTCACAGGCACCGTGGCAGCCACACCCTCCAGCTGCGCAGTGACAGCTCCCGCGGCTGAGGCGGGCCGCGCGGGCAGGTGCAGTCGCCCGGGCCGCCCCGCCCCGGTCCCGGCTCAGGTCCTGGCCCGCGGCGCCTCGGCCCCCCCCGGCCGCCCGCCTCCTCGCGCACCACCTGTCGGGCCGCTTCGCGCGCGGCCGACGGCGGAAAACCCGCCCGCTTCCTGACGAGCGGCCGAAGCGGGCAGCCAGAGATCCCGGGAGGATGAGAGCTTTACCGGAGGGTGGGCCCCACGCAGGCGGTGTCTGTGCTCTGGATCTCCTGCAAGATCCGCTCGTGCTCTGGGACGGTGCCTGGACCTTCGCCGATCTCCGCCATCTTGGCTGGAAGCTGAGGAGCCGGCGAGGCGCGGCGCCGCGCGGACCGCGGGGGCGAGCAACCTGTGGCGCGAGCGCGAGGGGGCGGGGAAAGGGGCGGGGCGAGCGCGGAAAGGGGTGGGGCGGGCGGCGCCGGGGCGCGAGGAGGGCCGCGCGCGGGCGCGCGACCGGGGCCCTGTCCCCACACCTGGGCGAGGCCCAGGTGCTGCCGGTGCTAAGCGGAGTGGAAACGGGTCACCTCCAGCTCTCGCCCGGCACTGGCCCCTGGTTGCTGTCTAGTAATTGACCCTGCTTTAAAAGCATAGATCCCTGTATTCTGTGTGCAGACCCTGTGCTAGCACTTGGGATTCTTTCGTAATGAGGGAGGTCGACAGTAAAGGCTACGGGAATGTTTAACGAGGAGGCAGGGGTGGTGGAGAGTCAGAGAGAGGAAAACTCAAGAAAAGCAAAATGGTGTGTGGGAGTATGATTTGTTTTAGGACTGAACCTAGAACCCAGCTGGCGAACGAAGACGACCGCTCTGAGTGGATTCCTGTTCCTGCCCGCGGGAAGTTCACAGAGGCTTGGAAATAAATTATAAGCGCCAGAAAAAGTAAATGACGTAAAACGAAGACATTTTATGGCAAAGATACAAGAGAGACCCAGTGAAGTGTGTGCTTTCATGCCAAAGTCCTTGAACCCAAGTGCCCCCAAGTTCCTGTGGCTGGGATGAGGTGGGGAAGCCCTTGAGAGAAGTGGGCTTCAGAGAGATGGGAAGGACAGGCGGGTGCTTGGAAGAGTCGTGTTTATGGACTGCTGAGTAAACCAGTTTGTCATGATCAAATCAGCGACTGAAGAAGATTAACCAGAAAGAGAGGACATAACCTAGCCCTGAGGGACAGCTATTTTCTGGTCTCCATTAATCCAGGGCTCAGCACTTCCCTTTGAGTCAGCCAAGCTCTTCATGATACAGCTGTGTAACTCACTCTAGTGAGCTTTTTCTAGCAGCTTTTACTACTTCCATCCTCCTCCCACAAAAATCCCGCCTAACAGTGAAAAAGCATGACTTCCGAAGACCGGTGTGCTTAATCCCCTAGTCTTTCACTCTACAGCTGGGTGACATTGTGTCAGAACCTAGTCCCTTTATAGTTGTTTCCCCATCTGAAAATGACCATGGTAGTGTCTACCTCATTTTGCTGTCCCATGTTGTGTTAGCTTTCTATGACTACTGTAACAAATTATCACAAACTTAGCTTCAAACAATTCAAATTTTTTATGGTTCTGTAGGCTAAAAGTCCAATAACAGGTCTCACTGGGCTAAAAATAAGGTGTCGGCACAACAGTGTTCTTTCCAGAGGCACTAGGGGAGAATTTATTTGCTTATGTATTTCAGCTTCCAGAGGCCACCCACATTCTTTGGCTCATAGGCCCCTTCCTCAGTCTTTCAAGTCAGAAATTTTGCATCTCTCTGACCATTTTTCTGTAGTCATATTTCCCTCTGACTCTGACCTAGGCCAGAAAAGATTTTCTGCTTTTAAGGACCCATAGCATTAGGTTCGACACAACTATAATTCTGGAGAATCTTCTATCTCAAGGTCTTAACATTAGTCATACCTGCAATATCCCTTTTGTCATGTAAGGTTTTACATAACAGATTTACAGATTCCAAGGATTAGATTGTGGACATTTAGGGGGAACCATTATTCTGCCTACCTCTTAGTAAGGTCCCAATAAACTTTACTAACATATAAAAATGTCCTTCTTCCTATTAATCTGAAATTTCTGTCCTCCTTGGAAATTTCAACTCAGATTTAATCTCCTTCATAAAGATTTCCTAAGGAATCAGGTGGCTCAGGGGTAAAGAATCCATCTGTCAATACAGGAGATGCAAGTTTGATCCCTGGGTCAGGAAAATCCCCTGGAAACAGAAATGGCGACCCACTCCAGTGTTCCTGCCTAGAGAATTCCATGGACAGAGGAACCCGGCGGGCTACAGTCCATGGAGGTCACAAAAGAGCCAGATACAACTTAGCTACTAAGCAACAGCAACAAGAAGGAATCACAAAACCTTCTCACTGGCTCTAGGTTTAAGTTAGCCCATTTACCCACTCTACCAACAACTGTTTTAATAGTGAGCACTTGCTTTGATTAGTTCTTTCTTATAATTTGAATTTTGTTTGTTTTTGTACAGTTGACACAGGACCGAAACACATGGCTGACTTCAGTGCAGGCTAGCTTGAAAGACCAAGAAAGCTCTGCTACATCCATATGTCTGTTCTACCAAGAAACCCTATCACAAGCCTGTTTCCACTGTCTTTTTTTTTTTTTGACCATACTGGGCGGCGTATAGGATCTTAGTTCCCTAATCAGAGATCTAACCGACACCCCCGGCAAAGTCTCTTAACCACTGGACCGCCAGGGAAGTCCCTGTTTCCACTGTCTTGATAGTACAAGAGAACCCAGATCTTCCCTGGGAAATCTCACTTCCTCAAGCTGTGAAAACATACAGAAAAAAAAAAAAAAATCTCTTCCCAAGTCCACCAGCACTTTCATATCATGTTAAGTTCCTTAAGTTCAGAGATGCCCCTCTTTTGTTTTAGCTTTCCAATTTCTTATAGTTCCTCCTAGAGTTCTGCTCATGGCTGAGAGAAAGCTGGGGGGGTCTTAAAACTAGACAATGCTGAAGTTCTGAAGCCACTGAAAAGAGCTCAGGATGACTTAGAAAGGGGTTCCAAACAGATCTGAGCATAAGGCCAGAGTTTGTTTAATCCATTATTGGTAACAATTAGAACTTAGAACAATATCAAATTGTAAAAAGTTAGTTTCTTCAAACTTGATCTTTATATAGTTGACAATAATATCACATCTTATAATGTGGTATATTCAGTTGCCTTTATAGAAATCTGCAACATAAACAGAAAAGGTTACCTCAAAGTCCCTGAGGTTCACCATCAGAGGTTCACTGCAAGAAACGATACTTACGGGCTTTTGTTAGAGGGTATATAGTTTATATATACATATAAACTTCACCCATTCCTCTGGTTATTTAAAATTTTACTCTTGGGTCAAGTCAAATCCCTGTACCCAGACCCCAGTATTTTGGCCCTTCCCCCAGTTGCTTTTTATTGAGTGGTAAGAAAAACAAATTTTTTTCTTGGTAGACTGAGTCCTCAATTGCTGAGGCACCACCACCCAGTGTTAGCACATCTGAGAGGCAGGTTCAGCTCTTGAGAGGGAAAAATAAACCTTTTGAAAACTGAACCTGAAACCAAACAAGATCTGAGGACAAATTTTATGGTGTCCTACAAAGAGAACAGAGAGCCAGTTCTCTCTGCAGGAAAAGGCAGGCTATCTTAGATGATGAGCAGGCCCAGAATTCATTGCTCTAAAGAGTAAAGCAAGGTGAGGAGAGTAGGACATATGACAGAAGCCAGCTTCTTATTTGGCAATCAGCTTCTAATGGGGCATTTCTTTTCAGTGTTCATTATCCAGACCTTTCCCTCTTCTCTTCTCCAACCCTGATGCAATCTATCCAAAGTGAAAGTGAAGTCACTCAGTCATGTCCAACTCTTTGCGACCCGTGGACTGTAGCCCACCAAGCTCCTCCGTCCATGGGATTCTCCAGGCAAGAATACTGGAGTGGGTTGCCATTTCCTTCTCCAATCTATCCAAACCCAGCTCTAAATGCCCTTGCCCTGGGAAACCAACCCTACTTACATACTCCTCACTCCTGACCTGTTTCAACACCTGCCCATAGCGATTACCTCAGCATTAAGTAGCAGTCTCTTCCCCTTAATTCAAGTTAAGATGGAAGGAAGTCCATTTACCACATCTTCTAAAACAGCTCTAGCTAGTTCCCTCTGTGACTTCTGGTAGATCGTTAGTACTTGAAGTTTTTGGGTAAGAATCTAGAGTTTAATGTCCTGATTAGCTCACTATGTACATTTTAATTATGGATGTAGATATAACATGCACATTAATGTGAAAAAAGGCCTAAAGCGCTATCTATCTAGGGACTTCTCTGCTGGTCCAGTCAATGGATAAGAATCTGCCTTCCAGCGCAGATGTGAGTTTGATCAAGGAACTAAGATTCCATATGCCACAGAGCAACTAAGTCTGCACATGGCAACTACTGAGCCCCGATGTCACAACTGGAGAGTCCATGCAACGAAAGACCCTGCCTGATACCACAAAGAGCCTACACACCACAGCAAAGACCTGATGCAGCCAGATAGATAAACATTTTAAAAAAGAAAGTGCTACATTTCTAAAAGTCTCCAAAATAAAGAATTTCAGCTATAAACCAAAATAATCTTAATAGCTATTTACTGAGCACTATTTTCTAAGCTTTTTATTTTATCTAATTTAACCCTTACTAATTGAATTCATAATTTTATTGGTAATTAAGTTAGTACTAATTTTACTAAAATCTAATTTCAGCCTTTGGGGTACTCTTACTATTTCCAATTTAATTTGGAGAAACTGAGACTTAGAGAGATTAAGTCGCTTGTCCAAGGCCACACAGCTAGTGAGTTAGAGAAGATGGAGCTAATAAGCTGTTCTTGCTTTTCCTGTTAATAAAAAAGTCAGATAAGAAGACTGTTCTGATATTGTTTTACCCAAGGAATAAATGACTGTCAGTCTGGACTGAGGAGGCTGGGGGTAGTAGGGCACACTGGAAGACTGCACATGCTTGGTGAGTTGTTTGGGGAGCAGTGGATATTGATTTCCAGAAATCCACCCAAAATTCCCCTTCAGGACTCCTGGGAGGGAAAAAATACCAGGAGGACTGACAGAGTAAAAAATGTACTCTGTGTCCAGCAGGAAACTAATCAGCGAAGTAAATAAAATCTTAGTCACTAAAAACTTATACTTTGAGCCACTTGTCTACAGACTAATACCAACCTTGGGAAAGCCCCTCCCTCATAAGGAGGCTATAGAATGTTGCTGCCCTGGTCTGGCATTTAAATGGGTTCAAATTCCAATTCATATCTTACTAAATGTGGGACCCTCTATAAAAACACTTAACTTGTCTTTGCTTCAGTTTCTTCAAGTGTGAATTGGAAGCAATACAAGTCCCTAGCTTACCAAGTGGTGTGGGGATTAAAGAAGATGTGCTCCTGTGTGCTTAATCGCTCAGTTGCATCCAATTCCTTGTGACCCCATGGACTATAGCCCGCCAGGCTTCTCTGTCCATGGGATTCTCCAGGCAAGAATATTGGAGTAGGTTGCCATTTCCTTCTCCAGGGAAGCTTTGCAACCTCGAGATCAAACCCACATTTCCCGCATCTCCTGCATTGGCCGGCAGATTCTTTACCATTGCATAATATTATATCTTTTACCATTTATTAGGCAATCCACTCCAGCACTATTGCCTGGAAAATCCCATGGACAGAGGAGCCTGGTAGGCTACAGTCCATGGCGTCGCAAAGAGTCGGACGCAACTGACCGACTTCACTTTCTTTCTTTCACCATCTATTATACTAAAGAAGATAATATATGTATAATCTTTAGTCCAGAGCTCATTCAACATGAAGCATTGGAGGTGAGGATTATCTGACATTTGTTATTCAACAAAAAAGCCCAGAATTTAGCTTCCTCTTTGGTAAAATAAAAATAAAAATAACAGACATAATAACGTTCCTTTTTCTCTAATACTTAACAAAATAGCCTAATTTTGTATCAGAGCTCTCTGAACCTGAACTACATTTTTTCTCTGAATGCTTGATTGGTAGAAACTGTCTGAAAGTTGTTCTTACTGTGGAGAGGGAGCCAGGACCTTGTCTTTAGGCTAGACTCTTGGTTCTGGATCCACTTTAGTGAGCACTCCGGATCTTGCTTCTAAGTCAAGTGCCTCTTTTGTGTCCTCAGAGGATGAGACGACGCTCATCCTCTGAGACACACATCATGGTGGCAAACAAACGTTGAGTCTGTCTTCATTTCCAGGCACAGGGACAATGTCTGTATTGTTCACCACCAGCCCAGTCACTATTTGTTAAATGAATAATCCACATGCAAATAATACTTCTCATGTTATATTGTTGTAAAAGCATGTTTCATGCGGTAGGGTATATTTCCACAGAGAGTCCCTTCCTCATTCCTAGGAACCCTATATCAGACTTCCTGATCTTTAACCTCTTGAGAATTTGCTATTATCATTGAGATGTTTCTTAAAGAGTTTAAGAGCCTTTGCTACACAACTGCCGAGCTTTATCAAAATGCAGAACACAGGGTAGTCTTTATTGGCTCTAATCAATTAAGCCTTCCTTTTAGCCACTCTTTGGAGAACGCCTTGACAGGGGCGTTCCTCCAGCTTCTACCTTGGTACAGTGACCCCAAGTGGCCACAGTCTGTAAGTGCAAGAGAATGTGAACAAAGCCCTGCCAGGTCTGGGAGGATTCCTTCCTGCTGCAAAACTGTGTCCAGGAATCTGTTCCATATCCCACAGGGGAGAACAATAGAAGGAAACCTGAAATTGAAGCCAAATAAAATCAGTTTTTATGAAATATGGGCTGGTCCTCAAAGAAGTTCAAAAGTAATTAGCCCCAGGTTCTCTTCATTCAACAGCTGCTTTTATTCAAAGCTTGCTGTGTGCCAGGTTCTGTGCTAAGCTTTCAGACAAAGCTGGCTCATCCGTGCGGGGCTGAAGAAGTTGCTCTTGGGTTAATACTCTGCCATCACCATCCTTTGGACAAGGGGGACTCCATCTTCATTTCTCATTGGTCCTGTAGATTATGTTACTAGTCCTGCCCTCAGAATGATGTCCAGAAAGCACCATTAACTTGCCCATCCCAAAGCTAAACATTTTAAAGTCCACTGAGCAATTAAAGAGCAGTATTTCCTCTGAATTCTACTCTCTCTCTCTTTCATCTCTCCCCATCAACCCCTAGCACTGGCTTATAATACGAACTATTTTTTCTTTTCTTTCCTCCTCATTGCTGTGTTTTTTTTTAATTATTATTCCTCATCCTGTTCCCATGCAACATCTCCATTCCTCACTCTTTCCTCATTTAGCTTTCCTTCATTGCCTGTTGCCCTTTCTGCTTCTCCTCTCACTGGCCCTATTTTTGTTTCTCCTCTCAGCAAAAAGGATTTAGAAATGTAACTAATGTAATGAAATGATAATAACAGCTGATATTTACTCCCTGGTCACTTTGTAAAATAGCATCCCTGGACCTCCCTAACCTTCACCCTGATTTGTTATTCTTCATAGAATTTATTACTGGTTTTTAATCTATTTTTAGCTCTCTTCACTAAAATGTCAGCTCCCTGGGAGCAGGGAATTCCCTGATAGAGCAGGGGATTTGCTGTATCAACAAGACTACTGACCATCCTTGACCACTGTCTGCCACATTGGAGATGCTCCATAAATATTTATTTACTGAATGAAGGACTGAGCATTGTATGGCTCATGTATGAGCCACTATATTAAATACACTGAATGACTAATTTGTGTAAGCCTTCTAATAGTTCTATCTATAAGTATAGAGGCAAAATTTGAACTGGCTCCAGAGCCCATTCATTTAACTGTAAATAAATGAAACTGTCTCCCTGCTTGGAATACTTTGTTCTCAAAAAAAAAAAAAAAAAATTCTCTCTAGCGTTTCCCTGAAGATCAAGCAGCTAATAGAATCGTTTAAGTATTCAGTGAAAATTTGGCAACTACACAGCCCACCGTCATCAGGAACCCCAGGCTTTCCTGGGGTACTGCAGACATAGCAAGCCTCAGTCATAATTAGGCCCTCATTTATTCCTAAACCGTTTCTTTGGATTCCATTTTATATCCACAACATTCGGCACACTACACCACTCCCATAAGACATTAGATGAGGTCGTGATATCATATTAGCATCAAATATAGGCCTTAGTAAATAGGATTTTGAAAAAGGGATACCTCTCTCCCTTGCATATTTGCAACCAAAATAAAATTTACATTATTTAATATTTCCCACCTGCCCAGAATTTCCAATGTCATGAATGCTCATTTACTTCAACACTCTAAAGTATACATTACGTTATGCTGAAATGTATATCCCAGTGTAAATTAAATATAATAATAATAATTGCTAACACTTATCAAGCATTTACAATGTGCTAGGCTGGTACTGTGCTAAACACTTCATATACATTAATCATTTGATATAGGTTTTATTATAATCCCCATTTTGTAGTTTTAGAAACTAAGGCCAAAATCAAACAACTAATAAATGTTACACCTTTGATATTAATCACTGTATTTAATGAAATAAGATTTCATAGAAATCTTACATTTCTGAAGATAAAAACAGCAAGAGCATCCTAGAATTCTGCAGCTGAATATAACCAGTTATATTTTTTAGAATGTCATCCTAAGATTTTATTGTGTTTACAGTTTAGGTTGTTGATGTTTTGGGGTTGTGTTGCTTTAATGTTTCCTTTCCTAAAAGCATGTTCTTTTCATTCTTAAAAACATTAAAGTCAAAGAAACTACAATATCCTGTTTGCTCTTAAACTGGTAAAACTCCACGCTCAGCTTTTGGAAAAGAGCCCAAGAGAGTCTGTGAGGACAAGTGTAAAACAATTATGTTATCATAAAACAATTGCAAAAATTTCTTCTGGTACGTCACCATGTACAATTCCCTTTTCCTCCTATTTTTCCCAGCCCTCAGCAGGGCTTTCTTTGGATACCTCCTCTTTTTCTACCTCCCACATTGCACTTCTCTTCAATCTCTTTATCTCAGTCTCAGCTCTAGCAAAAAATTTCTGAACTCAAATCGGTTCAGACATGTTACAAGTTCAGGACCTGTTCTAGGAGGCTAACAGCAGACCTGCAGGAACCCCAATAGGCATCATGAGCCCAGGCTATATCCAGGTATGAGAGGATATGCATGGGGGGCAGGTCTAACGAGGGAGGCCTGGCAGCTGGAAGCTCTAGCATAAATATGGTAGCGTCCTGCTACCGTGCTGTCCTAAGACCGTAGCCACCAACGCTATTTTACCAGAACCACCTCAACATGAGGATTCATATAACCACTACCAATGCACTGGAATTGATATACTAGTTGAAAACTAAACTGTGCTTGTTCAAGGCAGCTGGTAATACTGCATAAGGCCCAACAAAGTACTAGTCTTGCAGACTCAAAGCATGGCTCCAGACAGCCATTAAGCCTACCAGGGACAGGCACGCCCCCTAGAGGGAGCAGCTGGCAAGGAGCTGGGCATGTCTAGGCCAAATGGAAGAACTGGAGTAAAAACCATACAACCAAATGAGAAAACCTAGTGGAAATTACCATATGGTGGTAACGTGATAAAAAAACAGTGATGCCCAGGGCAAAAAGGATTAGGACAGCAAAACTAATTTCAGACCCCACCTGCTCATGAGTTTCAGCCTACCAAGAATCTGTCAGCCAGGAGATTTTGAATGCCCAAAGCAAAGCCAAGCTAGGACAACCCAGGCACTAGCAGTAGACCTTTCTTTACATTTCTCTCTTTTCTTTGAAATTCAGTCACTGTCTGCATGTCTAACATCAAATACCACTTCTCCACCAATTCAATTATTAGAGCTGCCTGATACGTCTTTATTGGGTATTTCACTTGGCAATACAAATAAACCATGGAAAAATATAATGTCTCAGCTCCCCCTAAAACTATCTATCTCTCCTTTAAACTTAATACTTCAGGCAGTGGTCTCATTTCACACATAGATGAAAACAAACACAGGATCTCGGAATCATCTGATCCTTTTCCACTTTTCCACCAAAACATAAAGAAGACCAAAGGAGCTGACCCAAGAGCCCAGTGGGGAAGTCAGGCAGGAGACAGGACGGGCCACCTGGGAGAAGCCTGCTCTTGGCACAGCCTTGTATGAAATCAGGAGGTAGGGGGAAGGAAGCCTGGGCGGGTGAAAGAGACGATGGCCACTGACAGTGCTGGACGACTTGAGTCCCAACCTCAGCAACTCGCTCACGACTCCTCAGTGGAGGAAACCCATTCTCTCAGATGATGGTGAGGCTGAGAGTGTCAGGAAGGGCGTGGAGCCAGTTTTAAATGACGCTAGTAGGACTCTGCTATGGGTTCTGAGTCCCTGAGTTCTCTGAGCTCACCCTGTTAGAGAAACAAACCCCTGATCTAACCCTGATCTGAACACTGACCTCAGGAACAAGGTGGGCAGGGAGATGGAGCTAACTAACAGTTTGGGATTTTACAACAGAAAATGCTGTGGGAAAATGCCTTTCTCTTGTGACACGGAAGAACAACTAGGAGAGCTCTTGGGTGTTTTCTCTCTCTCAGTTTCCACGTACGGGGTTTCTCCTCTGCATTCCCAGCCCCATCTTCTCAATGTCCTAACCTTCCCTTCACTGTCGCTCCACAAGGCCTCACAGTAGGTCCTGTGCAGCCCTCCTGGTCAGTCTCCCTCCAGTCAAACTCCTTTTCCACCCTCTCTGCCTTTAGAACTTGTAACTATTCAAATCTATTCAAATACTTCTCCCTTCCCTGAAATGATGACTTTCTCTCTGGACTACCTTTTTTCCTTTGTCTTGTAAGACCATCATTAGCTCAGAAGCTCATACAAATTAGTTCAACAAATATTTATCTAGCTACTGTGTGTCAAGTATGGTGGAAGCTTCTGCAGAGGATACTGAGATATAAATATATAGTGCCCTCAGGAATCTTTAGCCTGAAAATGGTTATAGCACAAAATACATGCTATATATACATACACCCAAATGAGTCAGAATAAATGCCCTGAATTCTTTGGGCTTCAAAGGATGAAGCACTCACCTGTGGTTGATGGATCAGAGAGGCTTCATAGAAGAAAGAATATTTGAGCTGTGCCTTGCAAGATGGGCTGGATTTTGGCAGACAGAAGTAAGAGTGCAATTTAATAAAGAAAAGGAACCATAATAACCAGAAGGAAGAAAATCTCAGGGCATATTATCGAACAGTAAACACTCCAGTTTGGCCAAAATGGAAGTCCTGTCTTTATTTTCCAACCCTCATATTTGGCCACATGAGCTGATATGTTCCGTAAGAGGAGTGGACCAGAATAGTTACATTGGAATATCAATAACATCCATAGGGAAGTGCTGAAAGGCAAATGCCAGCCCAAGAAGTCTTCATCTCATCAATGATTATAGCAATTGTTTAGGAAAAGTAATTTTGGTGGATATTGTCTCAATTAAAGGTTTGTTAGGGGACTTCCCTGGCAGTCCAGTGGCTAAGACTCCATGTTCCCAATGCAGGGGGCCCGGGTTTGACCTCTGGTCAGGGACTAGATCCCACATGCTGCAATTAAAGATCCTGCATGCCACAACGGAGACTGAAGATCCCACATGCCACAACTAAGACCCAGTACACAAGGCGGCTCAGATGGTAAAAATCCGCCTGCAGTGCAAGAGACATGGGTTTGATCCCTGGGTCAGAAAGCTCTCTTACAGAAGACATGGCAACCCACTCCAGTATTCTCGCCTGGAGAATTCCATGGACAGAGAAGCCTGCTGGGCTACAGTCCATGCAGTCATATAGAGTCAGAGCTCTTTGTGAAGCTAACAGTGGGCATTTCAGGTCCACTGGTGCTGACAGGCAGCACCTGGAGAAAATATGTGTGCAGTGTCTGCTCTTGTGATGATGGGAGAGCTCTGTGACTGCCAGATCTAAACTGACTCTTTCATTTAGGAGACCTAGTACAAGACCCAGGACATTTACCCTCAGAACAGAAGGTAGGACACATCCAAGAACCAAAGCAGAAAGTCAGGCCAGTACCAGAGCAAGACTACCTGATAGTTTCAAGGATGGATGAAGCCTGTAGATACTGGCCAGGGTTGAGAGACCAGGGGAGAGATGTAGAGAGGATCAGGGGTTGAAGACTAAGGACTCTGAAGCAGCAATGGCAGCAGAGGCAGCAGTAATTAACACATGTCCAGGCTTCCCTGGTGGTTCAGATGGTAAAGAGTCCACCTGCAATGCAAGAGACCCGGGTTCAAAGCCTGGATCTGGAAGATCCCCCGGAGAAGGGAAAGGCTACTTACTCCAGTATTCTTGCCTGGAGAATTCCATGGACAGAGGAGCCCAGAGGCTACAGTCCATGGGGTCACATAGAGTCAGTCACAGCTAACACTCACTTTTTCAGGCTCCCTTTATTTCTCTCTCCCCTTTAGACTTCTGACCTAGCCACCAGGCAGATGTACAAGTTTTAGAAGGTGCTGGTACAGAATAAAGTATGTTCCACTTGGAAAAAGTTACCAAGTTTCCCATTAATGAAAAGCTTTGGTTTTTTTCTACCTGCTGAATAGGATAAAAAGCACCTGCCCTTATTCATGGATGTTCATGATGTTCAGATAAAATGAAGGTATAAGTTATAAATGGAGTTGTAATTATTTTTCTACTGTACCTACATATTGATAATTCAAGAATCAATCAATAAATACCAATAGCTTCCAATACCCCCAACCCTACCCTAGGCCCCTTTGGAAAGATTCAGGATACATTTAATGCAAAATCAAATTTATAATTCAGATTTAAACATATCTGCTCCTGGATCTTTCTGAGACTAAAAAGACAACACCAAAAAAAATCTCCTTTCACTTAATCTACAAATATTAGTCAACAAATATTTATGGACTGTCACTATCACAATCAGAGATTTCCATCCTGTTCCCATACTGACGAGTGTCAGATACAAGCAGACAGTCAAAAAGAATTAAATTTTAAACTGCGCATTTAACACAGAGATATATGGTCTTTCATTTTAATTCTATCCTTGAACTATGCAAATTAATCCCCACCTTACCAAGGAAACCATTTTTTAATTTTATGTAGAAATAAAAACTACATATCCAAGAGCGCCCCATATACCCAAGAGCAGCAACAACACAAATAAGCATTCTGTGTTTTTTTTCCTACAACTCACATCCACATCCACTCAAATATAAGTGAGTTTCAATGATACGACTAACTGTTCTCTGTATTTTTCACTAAGCAGTATTTTAGAGAAAACAAGTGAAACCTGATGTGAATAAGATGGAATATCTATTTGGAGTTGGCATACAGCCCTTTTTCATCACTTGAAAGTCATTTCTATTTTTTAACCTTGTGGTATGAATCATGAAACAAATATAATACAAACAATGTGGATAATTTATTCACCGTCATTTCTCTAAGGATAAAACTTTGAGATTAGGTATATATAGAATTGCAATCATTTCTCAAAAATTATTTTTTATTATTATAGAGAAAAGTATAAAAATACATGAATAAGACTACTTTATCACCACCAAAGAAGAAACAGCAAAATATAAAGGAGCCCTACCTTAAGGTAGCTTCAATGGGCAGCTCAAAAGACTGAATCTCAGCCAGGACATTTTCATAGGTTTGATCTAGGTCTTCTTCCAACATTGCTCCTGATTTTCCAGCTGCAGACATCATATTTTCTTAATGGAAGACAGTACTTTATAAGAGAAATGTAGTTGTATTATAATTATGACAAGGTCTCTCTGTCCAGCCAGAGTAACAGCAAAAACTGAGCTCACTGTCTGACTTCATGCTATCAAAATCCTTGCTTCCAAGAATGTTGCACAGCTGTTGCTCTCTTGTCTCTGCTTATAACATTTTACTTATTATTAACCTTGACACAGTTCAGAAAGTTCCTGCCTGATGCCTGCTGTACTTATTTACTTGTTTCTCAAATACAGTAACTGCAAACTTTGATAGGAATTTGAACAATTGCACTACAAAAAGTTATGAAAGACAATTGACTTGTTGGGGCACATATTTTAATGTTGTTTATGCTAAGTATGTGATTAAAGTTATACTCTCAGTTATTCCTGCAACTCTACCCTTGTTCCCACAAACTTGAAAAAATAACAAGAAGAAAAAACAGTCCTCTTGGATATGATTTTGAGGTCACTGGGCAAGCACTTTGGTCCCCCGTCTCTTTCATTTCTCCACACTCTTCAGTGCTGGGTGAAGTTCGACCATGATGGAGCCATTCCTTTTTTTTGGTCTCCTGTTCTAATACAGATGCTCCTGGAAGTGGTTGTATTTTAATCCTTATTAGTTCCTTATGCCTGACTCTGAGTGAGTTTGCTAGATCCTTTTGATGGGAAGGGCGAAAGCATGAGACACCAGGAGATTGAAGAGGGCTGGTTGCTGCGGAGAGGAAGAATGCAGGCAAGAAGTAGAGGCCTAAAGCACCAAGGACAAATGTGGACAACAGATGGCCCCAGGTAGGCCTAAACGATTAAATAGGTACACACTTCCCATTACAGTTTGTGCCAGACCATCTTCAGTTCTGAGTTTAACCTCATGATTTCTCACCCAGTACCACAAAGTGCATATTTAAAGGAATGAACAGGCACTTCCCTAGTGGTTCAGTGGTTAAGAGTCCACGCCTCCACTGCAGGTAGCATGGGTTCACTTCCTGGTCAGGAAACCGAGATCCCACATTCCACACGCCATGCAGCCAAACTAAATAAAGGGATGAGTAATGACATTCTTCCAGATGAGTCTATTTTTTTTATGTTTTTATCAGATGTGTTAATAATACTGTGAAAAGAAATTGAAATTCTTTCTCCTCAAAATATATTGTTCATGTAATCACAAAGCATATGTTATCAATTGCATCAGTTTTTCACTTCTCCCTACATCCATACCCTTGCCAGTGCCTCACCAAATGTCTCTTAATGCTCTAAAATTTGGGGCTTAGCCTTGCAACTCCTGCTGGCCATGATATACGAGCTGAAGTGACAGTACTTGAGCTCTAAGCCTAGGCTTTGCAGACATGTTTCTCTTTGCCCTCTTACATCTCTGCCATTGCCTGAGAAATACACGTCCTGGCTGGCTTGCTGGTCCAAGGAGGTGGAGAGGTACACGAAGCAGAACCATCCCCATGGATCCACACAACTGCAGGGAGAAGCACATTTTCCCATCCAGCTGCAGCATCTGATACAGAGCTGCTCACCCCAGCCTGGGCCAGATCAGCTGTGCCTTACATACCCACAGACACAGGAAGAATAACGAATGATGGTTCTTTGCAGCCACTAAGTGATGGATTATATGAAGCAATAGCAAACCAATGCAGCATTCTTCACATCAATCCCACCAACAAGTTCAACTCTTAAACCCTAGTTTTCCTCCTTGGCAAATGGAAGAAATGAGCCAGGAATATGTCATACACCATTTCCTCCCAGAGGAAGTAATCATGGCCTCCTTCAAGACCTGACACAAAACAGTAACTTTCTGTCTGTGTTAAAATCATTTATGTGCAAGGTTTTAAATGTATGGACTTCCCTGATGGCTCAGACAGTAAAGCATCTGCCTACAATGTGGGATACCCCGGTTCGATCCCTGGGTTGGGAAGATCCTCTGGAGAAGGAAATGGCAACCCACTCCAGTACTCTTGCCTGGAGAATCCCATGGATGGAGGAGCCTGGTAGGCTACAGTCCTTGGGGTCACAAAAAGTCAGACACGACTGAGCGACTTCACGTTCACTTCTCACTTTAAATTTATGCCAAATTATCAGATTATCTAAAAGCAGAATGTCTATTTGATTTGTATTTCTCATAACACTTACTGCATTGCCCTGTAGGTGCTCAAGAAACGCTCACTGGATGAATGAAAGATTGACAGCAAAACTACAGGCTAAGAGGGATTTCTGCCTTATGAGGATGTGTCTGGTCCAAATGATGCAAAAAGATGAGACTCCCGGATAGAATTGATCAGACTCTGAGAATACATAAGTTCATGATGGGAAATCATTCTGGTTGTAAGAGAGTGTTGGTCATCACTTTACTATATTGTAGTAAACAAACACATAGGTAAGGCCACATACTCCTGAACATATACCCATGATGACCTACCCAGCCTTAAATAAAACGTAGTTTAAAAATTGACCTTTATCCCCACGTAACACAAATTTTTCTTTTTAAAATGTTCAAACTTACAGAAGAATTACAAGAAGAATATCATGTACAGTCAGATAACCTTCATCTGATTCATCCATTGTTAACGTTTTGCTACATTTGCTTTCTCCTTTTCTCTTTGTTTACTCAAGGGGATTCGGTAATGTAGGCATATGCTTTTAATACAAATAGTGATAAAATTGTGTTAATATAAATAGAGTATTTTTAGAACAGTGTTACACTGTAAAGTAGTATAATTAACAACCACAATAGCTTTGACTCATAGTTACTGCCCGACCCTGTTCCTACTGCATAGCGCTGCTATTCTCTTCCTGTATAGCCAACCCCACCAGGAGACTCAAAGTCTTCCATCCTGTTGGCTTGGTTGCCTCCATCCACCCCTCAGCTCTCCCCATACCTCCTCGACTCCCACCCGGCTCTCTTCTGCTCCTCCCACTTCAGTTAAGTGAATTTTTTCTCTGCCTCTTACTTTCTTCTAAGCCTTGTAAGACGCAGGCTACAACTTCCTGTTTCCACTGACTAAACCAGCATCTTCCTTTTATTCAAAACTTTCCTTGAGTGCCATTTCCTGCCGGAAGTCAGCACAGATTGAATGAACAGAAGAGAATCTCCTCCCCAGAGAAACAGTCAGGAAAACAACCTCCCCTACCCCATAGCGCTGACAACAAATTCACCAAATAAGGAAAAGAAAAGGAGGTAATGGAAAAATTT
Source organism: Aepyceros melampus (assembly GCA_006408695.1). Taxonomy (NCBI): domain Eukaryota; kingdom Metazoa; phylum Chordata; class Mammalia; order Artiodactyla; family Bovidae; genus Aepyceros; species Aepyceros melampus. Next base: position 610,669 of record SJXQ01002063.1, read on the forward strand.
TAAACAGCCATATTCCAAGATACCCATAAAAGAGAATGGGGAGTATGACAGGAATGTTCCCAGTCTCAACCTTTAGCCCCACCTCCCAGCTGCAGCTCAGACTCTTCTACTACTCTCTGGAGTCAAGTCTGACCACTGACGGGAGACAAGTTCGTAGCTCTAGGCCAGTGACTCTCACTGGGTGATCCTGTCTTCTCCCAACCATAGCTTAATGCCTGGAGACATTTTTGACTGTCTCAAGCTGAAGGTGGGTTGGAATCCAGTGAGCAGAGGCACAGTCCCCCACACCAAAGAATTATCTAGCCCCAAATGCCAGTAGTGCTGAGGCTGGGAAATCCAGCTCCAACTGGATCTTGGGGACACACCATCAGGATATGCCCTGATCCTGGGCCCCTTTGTAAGTGTTTTTTTTTTCCTTCTCTGTGACTCTTTGTTTTATTAATCTGCTAAGAATCCTCTAGAATTAGAAACTGACTCTTCTTTAAAAAGTAACTTTATAAAAGTAACTAATAAAAGTAACTTTATTATTTAAAAAAAAAAAAAATCCCGACCATTTTTTGCATGCCTCCCTCACCAAAACTGGAATCCCACCTCCTAACTCTGCGCTGGAACCACCGATGGGAAACGGATGCTCATGGGTGTCATTGGCACACGTGCCCCTCTGGCAGTTTGTAGTCCCTTGGAAAAACCTGGTAGCCTGGGGGCAAGGCAGGAGTGGCCGAAAGGTAGAAGGTACCCAAAAGAGGTGGACTAGCCTCACAATTCTCACCAAGAGAAATGGTTCTGAGTTCTCTTCAGAGCTGAAATCTGAGTTCCACCCTTTCACCCCTACTCCATTCTTTCCTGAAGAGGTAGTTTCCTCACCTTTATAGGTAATTCTTATACCTCTGTATGTTTTGATGGGTCCAGGAAAACAAAGACTTGGCTACCTAGGAATAGAAGAGAATTTCATAATATAAGAAAAGGAGTCTATCTTAAAAAAAAAAAAAAAAAAAAAACCCCGACCAGACTTCCCTGGTGGTACAGTGGATAAGAATCTGCCTACCGATACAAGGGACACAGATTCCATCCCTGGTCCGAGAAGATCCCACATGTGGTGGAGCAACTCGGCCCATGTGCCACAACTACTGAGCCTCTGCTCTAGGGCCTGGGGCCACAGCTAGTGAGGCCCATGCAGCTGGAGCCTGTGCTCTGCAGCAAGAGAAGTCCAAGCACTGAAACTAGAGAGTAGCCCCAGTTTGCAGCAGCTAGAGAAAAGCCGGAGCAGCAGTGGAAGACCCAGCACAGCCAAAAATTAAATAAATTAAAACAAACAAGTCTCTTGGATTGCAAGGAGATCAAACCAGTCAATCCTAGAGGAAATCAACCTGAATATCATTGGAAGGACTGATGCTGAGGCTAAAGCTCCAATACTTTGACCACATGATGGGAAGAACCAACTCATTGGAAAAGTTCCTGATGCTGGGAAAGATGGAAGACAGGAAGAGAAGGGGATGACTGAAGATGAGATGATTGGATGGCATCACTGACTCAATGGACATGAGTTTGAGCAAGCTCCAGGAGATAGTCAAGGACGGGAAGCCTGGCATGCTGCAGTCCATGGGGTACATGACTGAGTGACTGGAAACAACAACAATACAAACAAACCCTGTTAACTCTTACTTGGTGACAAAATGTTAAACACTGGACTCCTCAGTTCAGGGAAACAACAATCATTAGCTCTATTTGAAACTGACCTGGAAGTCCTAGTGGTAAGGCAAGATAAAGAAATAAAAGATATAAAGATTGGTAAGAAAGAAGAAAAACTGACATTTGCAGAATTCACAGTTGTGTTATATAAATACAATAAATATCTAGGAAGTTGATGTGCTAACTAGGACGTGAGAGTCTATTGGGCCGCAACTGCAAGTGCTAACGGGATTTTAAAATATTAGGGAATGACACGGCCCAAGATTTCAGAAAGGCAGAATGAGGATTTCCAATCCCAGTGGAGCCAGAGGTCAGGATCGAGTTAGGGATCTATAAGATGAGCAAAAGCACAAGAAAACCTAGAGCAGCCTAGATGGGTAGGAACGCCTGAATGGTTACCTAGGATGACCTTTAGCTTTTGCAGGTGACTTTATAAACTCATTTGATGTGGTGAGTGGATAGGCTAGCTTTTAGGGTTGGGGTGATGCCACAAGTTGCAGCAACTCTTCGTATGTCATAATACCTACATAACTGACCTTTCACATCTGACTTGCTGCCTTACACGTCTGACAGTGTAACTTGAAATACAGGAACACTGCCTAGGCATATGACCTGGGCACAAGAATATCCACTTCCTCCCCCATAAAACTCAACATGTGAGCGTCTAAACTCCACAATAGTGACTCGTGTTTATCTGTTCCTCCCTTCCCCTACCTGGTATCTTCTCTGCCCAGCAAAACATTGGGTTAATTTTTAAACTTCAGCACTATTATTTTCAGGAGACTCTGAGCAACATGTTTTGTTATTTGAAAGATAGTTTTTTAAGAAAAATCTATGGCATCCAAAATAGTGTTTCCAGGGAACCATTCTATATATTTTTTCCTATCATCTTCAAAATTCAGGATGCAAATTTCATTGCAAAAGGGATTTTGGTCCTTTAATGAATCTGTGTTTTCTCAATAAACTGTATTGCTACTGTTCTTTAAAGGATAGTTTTTATCCTTGCTGTGCTGCACAGCTTACAGGATCTTAGTTCCCCAAGCAAGGATTGAACCGCAACCCTCAGCAATGAGAACGTGGAGTCCTAACCACAGACCCTCCAGGGAATTCCCAAGAATAAAATTTCTGAGTAATTAAAAATCTTTTTAAAATATTTTCTAAATTTCTAATATAACTCATCACATTTTTCTGTTTATAAACTCATAGAAGAGATGGTATTTCCATGAATATTGTATCACTACTGTTATCTGAACTTCGAATCCCTGGAACATGCCCTGGTTCTGTACATTTCAGAACCTTTATGCATGCTGCTTCTTTTATCTAGAATACCCTCCCTTTCTTGTATGGAACATGGAAATAATAACAGTATCACTGACCTCATATGGTCGTTGTAAAGATTACCACGACATTTTGAGCATTTTGGCCTTTTGAGCATAGACTTTTGGGCATTTATTAGGGAGAGCACTCTGGAGGATGTTTGGCACATGAATATCAGTATCAGCTGTTACTGTTAGTACTCTTTCAAGGCCTTGTTCAAAGGCCACCTGGTTGTGTAGAATGACTGGCTACTATCTCCCATAAGCCTTTTGAACATATTTTTCTGTTAAACACTTATCAACCTTATTGGACTATAAGCTACATAAAAGCAAGGAATGTGCCATATGGTTCTTTACAGTCCGAGCATCTAACACAATGCAAGGTGTGTGATGGTCCGATATGAATGGAAGACTTCAGTGGGAATGCTGAATATAAACATGAGTGGCGTTTACTGCTTAATTAAATTGAGGTTTTTCGATTTGACAAGGAAATCCTGGATTAATTGTTGTAACTAACTGTGATTATTCCATTTTTCTTTTCTTTATGCAAATCGGGGATTTCATTAAGAAAAGGGAAAGCTAAAATCTCTCCTACCACCCACTGTTTTTCTGAGTCTCAGTAAACATACTTGCAATGGTAGAAATAGCTTCCCCAAGTAAATACTTGAAACTTATACCTCTTATGTTTGTTATGTGAGGGTGTTCTGACTGCAAATTTTTAGGGCATCCTTGTTCATCTTTTCTGGAGTAAATCTTACACATTTTCATCCTGGCCAATAGAGAATCAACATCAGCAGTCCCCTTGTGACAGAGCTGAATTATGGCGCTATCTAGTGGTCAAATTTTGGTACAGATTTCGCTGAAACTGGCTCTGGCTCTTCTAGGTTTTAATTTTAGTTTTTACATTGGCAATTGTTAAATGTCATCAGAAATCACTAAATATCTTGCTCTGTTTTTCCTGGTATTTCTGAAAACTGTTCTATGTGTCGTTTATCCTCCGTTCTAGTTCAGACCTCTTCAGCAGAACTAAGAAGACATTCAGCAAGGTGGATTATCAAGCTGCCAAAGCTACCCCCTTTCTCCCTCAGAAAAACCTGGATATTTACCGTCAGAATTCAGGACACAGCTTTTTTGGGCTGTGATGTGAGAGGTTAGATCACTGTGTGCCCCGTCTGAGTCTACGCATGTCTGGCAGGCAGCCCGTGGCAAGTACACCCTTCTTGCACACATTCTTCTAAACAATCATCTCTTTTCCCTCTTTTGAAACCAAACAATTCCCTCAAAAATACGGTTTGAGGCATAAAATAGGAAATAGTACTAAGCAAGCGGAAATGTTTTGCTTTAAATACTGAAGCCATTTGTTTACATTAAGAAATAGTTTGCATTCAAAGCCCATAATTGAAAAGAAACATGAATCATCAATCACAAGGAGACTTCATAGATAAGAAATAGGTGCTGGCCTGAACAATTGTATTAAATATGAACAACACTTCTTGGCAGGTTTTGCTGAGTCATTTTTCAGGAAGTGGGCTGTCCAGAAAGATTTCTACAAGAGGAACAATTGGCAATATTTTCATATTAATAACATGCAGTGACTTTATTGTTCTCAAAACTTTTGTTAATAAGTATTTTCCTGTCAGCCAAAAAAAAAAAAAAAAAGAATCAAAAGACAAAGCTTAATCTGATTTATTTTTATATGTTTGGAATTTTTTTCTTCTGTGATATTAAATATATTTAAATAAGAGTTATAAAACATCCTCATTCATATAATATCAGGAAATATTTTATTCTGAATCTTTTTTTTTTTAAGCATAGGTGCTATAGTATATACTGGGCTCATTCCTTATTCCAAATAATCATTTTGGATTCAAATTCATTTCAAGGCAGTGGCTATGAAAGGCTTGAAGACTCTGAGAGTTCTCTTGGTTACCCTTCTCAGATAAGGGACAATCAGTGTGGGCTCCTGGACACCAACTAAAGAATTGGGCAAGTCCCCTCCGAAAACTCCAGTAAGATCAGAGAAGACAGACAGGGTCAGTGAGTTCCCGGGAGACTCCCAAGTAGACACATTTGCTGGTCCTGTGCACCAGCACTGAGACTCTCTCTCTTAGTCTGTGACAAAGGACTGAGGTCATCTGCCCACCAAGGGGACAGAAAATTGAAAACTAAGATCATTGTATGATTACAATTTCTACCTGCCCCACAGAAGCTCTGCTGAGAACGCCTCCCTTCACAGGTGCAGTGTAGATTTCCTTCCATGCCAGGTGATACTCAAAGTGGTCCAGTGGCAGAACCAGAGCAGGCTTCTGTGCAGTGCAACAGTTGCATGCCCAGACTCCAGACCTGGATTTCCTGGGTTCAAGTCCCACCTCTGCTAATTATTAACGATGTGACCTTGGGAACCTTCTGTGTCTGGAGTTTCCTTATATACATAATAGAGCTCTTATTTCATAGATTTGCTGGAAAAATTAAATTAAATAATGCAAATAAGTTCTTCAAGACAGTGTTAGGAAAGTAAAAAAATTTAAAAAGCGTTGTGGAAGTGTTAGTATTATGTCATTGCTTAATAAGGAACCATATTATAAGTCATTGAAGATCCTTGTTTTTTTAATTCAACTGTTTTATAATTTTGCTGTAATAAGTAGTATTGTTCTCCTATTCCTTTATAATGGACAGGGGTAGATTTTCTCTGATGCTCAATGGTCAGAGTTTTGAAAATATCAGTGACCCATAAAGATATTAGCAGACTACAATACTTTCGCCTGCTAAGTCATTTCGTGTGACTTAGAGTTGTGTCCGACTTTTTACAACCCTATGGACTGTAGGCCGCCAGGCTCCTCTGTCCGTGGGATTCTCCAGGCAAGAATACTGGAGTGGGTTGCCATGCTCCACTCCAGGGGATCTTCCCGACCCAGGGATCAAACTTGCATCTTACATCTCCTGCATTGGCAGATGATTTCTTTACCAATAGCGCCACTTGGGAAGCCCGCAATACTCATATACCTAAATAAAGTTATTTCTTGTGTATTGATCTTTATGTTCTGTTAGTTTGCTCAGCTGCTCAGTCGTGCTCAACTCTTTAAGACCCTATGGACTATAGTCCAGGCTTCCCAAGTGGCACTAATGGTAAAGAACCCACCTGACAATGCAGGAGATGTAAGAGACGTGGGTTGGATCCTTGGGTCAGGAACATCCCCTGGAGGAGGGCATGGCAACCCATTCCAGGATTTCTGCCTGGAGAATCCCATGGACAGAGGAGCCTGGTGGACTGTGGTCCATAAGACTGCAAAGAGTTGGACATGACTGAAGCAACTTAACACTCACATATGGACTGTAGCCCACCATCTCTGGGAAAATAGGGAATCCCTCTGTCCATGGGATTTTCCCTATCAAGAATACTAGAGTACGTTGCCATTTCCGCCTCCAGGGGATCTTCCTGACCCAGAGACCAAAGTTGCATCTCCTGTGTCTCCTGCACTGAAGGTGAATTTTTTACTGCTGAGCCACTGGAAAAGCTGTTAATTTACTGATTATTAAAAAGAAAACTATATATTTAAGAACCTACTCTATACTAACACCTTGAGAACTCCACAAGGAGTAGAGAAATTTCTCCTTTATTCCAATCAGACTGAGAGTAGGGGTCTGGGAGTGAGACACCTCCGTCCACACCCAGGATGGCAGCACATCTGCTGGGAGAATTCCCCTTGGGGTCTCAGTGTCAGATTTTGAATGCAGATCCTAGGCACTCCTAGAGACTCAACTAGAGCTAGACATCCTGGATTATGAAGTCAAGTGGGCTGTGAACAAATGTCCACCATGAACAAAGCTAGTGGAGGTGATCGAATTCCAGCTGAGTTATTTCAAATCCTAAAATATGTCAGCAAACTTGGAAAACTCAGCAGTGGCCACAGGACTGGAAACGGTCAGTTTTCATTCCAATCCCAAAGACGGGCAATGCCAAAGAATGTTCAAACTACCATACCATTGTGCTCCTTTCACAAGGTTGCAAAGTAATGCTCAAAATCCTTCAAGCTAGGCTTCAGCAATACATCAACCAAGAACTTCCAGATGGACAAGTTTGAATTTAGAATAGGCAGAGAAACCAGAAATCAAATTGCCAACATCCACTGGATCATAGAAAAAGCAAGGGAATTCAAGAAAAACATCTACTTCTGCTTCAATGTGTGGATCACAACAAACTGTAAAAAACTCTTAAAGAGATGGGACTATCAGACCACCTTATCTTCCTAAGAAATCTTTATGCAGGTCAAGAAGCAACAGTTAGAGCTGGACATGGAACAATGAACTGGTTCAATATTGGGAAAGGATTTCGTCAAGGTTGTATATTGTCACCCTGCTTATTTAACTTATAGGCAGAGTATATCATATGAAATGCTGAGCTGGATCAATCACAAGCTGGACTCAAGATTGCTGGGAGAAATATCAACAACCTCAATGGACATAAGTTTGGGCAAACTCCTGGAGATGGTGAAGCACAGGGAAGCCTGGTGTGCTGCAGTCCATGGGGGTCACAAAGAGTCTGACATGACTTAGTGACTGAACAACAACTGTCTACCTCCAGAGCTCATAACCACTATATGATACAGTCTCCCTGACTCACTGAAGCTTCACAACCCAGGACCATCCCGTTTACCTGAATCTTAGAACCTTCCATTCTGTGGGAAACCCCAGAGATGATCACTATTTGGTCTACCCTAGGCTCCTGGAGTTTATTTTTAGAGATAAATAAATGAATCAAGATTAGGAAAAAAGAGAATTCCCAGCATCAGGGCAGTCCAGTGGTTAGGACTCCGAGCTTCTGCTGCTGAAGATCCAGGTTCAATCCCTGGTCAGGGAACTAAGATTCTGTGAGCCACATGGCAGGGTGAAAAAAAAAAAATTAGAAAAAGAACCCCAAATCCCAGGAAAGAATCTCAAAAGAAAAAGGACTAGATTAAATGCAATTTTACTGTTTCCTCTTCCACTTTGACATTCCCTAATGATCACTAAAGAAGGACTTCACTGCAAAGAAAGGGGAAAGCTGCCATTTTCTTGCAGTTTTCCTTCACATATCCCTGGCTTCTCCTTCCCAGCCTCCTTCTTAGGTTTCTTTTTGTCAATCTGTCTCTTAAATGTACCTGTTTCCCAGGAATCTGACATCAACTACATTTTCTTCATACACTAGACTCCAAGAGTTCATCTTCCACTTGTATGTTGACAAGTCCTAAATCTGAAATCTTCAATTGCACATCTCTCCTAAGTTCCAAACTTCATTTCTAAAAACCTACATAACATCTCCACCAGAATATGGTGTCTCACTGGCATTTAACATTCAGCATGTCCCAAACTGAGCATACTAAACTTCTTCTCTATCTTAGCCTGTTTGAGCTGTTATAACAGAATACCATAGATTATGTGGCTTATACAACAAACATTTCTCCCAGTTTTAACATCTGAGAAGTCCAAGATCAAAGCTACCCTATCTCTGGGGTCTGGTAAGAGCTTACTTCCTGGTGCACTATGGCTGTCTTCTCTGTCTTCTCACCGAGTCCTCATATGGTGGAGGGGGCGAGAGAGCCCTCTGGAGTCTCTTTTGTAAGGATACTAATCAAATTATTGCAGGCTCCACTTTCATGATCTACTCTCTTCCCAAAACCCATCACATTGAGGATTAGGTTTCAACATACAAATTCTGACGGGACACAAACATTTAGTCTACAGCACCTCCTCCCACTGTAAGCCAATCTCCATACATCACACACCCATCTACTAATAACGATGATATTCTCAAAACAGATATTTTCAACCTACTCTTGCTCTGCAATCTTTGCCTATCTCTGATCCATTAGTTCTGAGCCTGGTAACCTCAATTCCTTTGTATATACTGTTTTTTCTGTCTGGAATGCCTTTCCATCTGTCTACGTGATGAAAAATTTTATAAGTATTCTCTAAGATTCAACATAAATAGCCCCCTCCTCAAAGCCATCCCAGGTCTTGGATTGTACTTCAAATGGGGCATAATTTGGACCCAGGAGACATACAGATTTTGTGTCCAATATAAACTATAAATTCTTTGAAGACCATCTCTGGGCCTTATTCCCTTTGGTCCTATTCATATTTGTAGTTCTCAGAGCACTTAGTTACAGGACCTCATACCCAGAATCCTCAACATATGTTTGCTAAAATAATCGATCAATGAATGCAGTAAAAAGGAATCATTGTGTTTTAAAGTGGTGAGTTATTTCCTCCTACACTCAATTCTTTGACTTCAAATTTCCCATTACCTACTATCACTTTTCTGAATTGGTCACCACTCAGAAATTTTAATGTTGTAAACTGTCTACCTTGAAAAACATTTTGGAGAATATTTGGTTTATACAGCCTGACGCTATCTGGCCCCTTACAAGGACATCTATTGTAGAGTAAAAACCGAGCGAATGACTAATGTGAATTCCTTCACTTCAAACACACTATGATAAAAAGAAAAGTTTCCATTTATACCAGGTTTTGCAGGGTTGTGGTTCAGTAGGTGATCTGTATGCTTCCTTTTTACTTCCAAACACATGTGTTCCTTTGTTTCTCAGGAAGTAATCATCGTGTAGCCATGGAAATCAACGAGTGCAGAGGAAATGTTGCAGGGGAATAATGAAGCCAACTAACTCAACTCCACAAAAGCTGGTCACATCCTAAAATAATTAAAGTACAGCCATCCAAATGCTCTTAGAGGAAGTGTTAATCGGTGCTTGTATTTTGACAATAACCTGTACAGTGTGTGAAAGCATTTCAAAAATTCTAAAGCATTTATAAAATGTAATATATTATCAAGATGAATGAACAAATATTAATTGAGTGACTACTATGAACTAGGCCCTTTCACAATATTCCTTCATTTTACCATCTCAACAGCTCTATGGAATAGCTATTCTGGATATTATTTCCATCCGTAGATTAAATAATAATAATAAAATGTAGACTCTGAGAGGTTAAAGGACCTGCCCAGAGACTTGTAAGTGAGCGATAGCACTTGAAGAAGCATGCTCTTTCCACCAATTAGAATTTATCTTAGAGATGACCAATCAGAATTCACCTTAGAATGAATACTATTCACAGCCCATGGCCTGAATCCTAAGATGGATTCATCACGGAACAAACCACTTCCCAACCTATTTTGCACACTCGTGAGTAATATTCAACTGCTTCTTTCTCGGCTTAACGAGGCCTGGAATTCAGACCTCCGAGGCCTTGGAGGTGGATTGTGATTTGGAGCTTTAAGACCTTTCAATAACAGGAAAGAGCAAGACTATAAATTGTTTTCTTTTAAGGCATTTATAACCCAACCAGCATCTCAGAGGGCGGCAGAGGGTGAGATGGTTAGATAGCATCAGTGACTCAAAGGATATGAATTTGAGCAACCTCCAGGAGATAGTGAAGGACAGAGAAGCCTGGCATGCTGCAGTCCATGGGGTCACAAAGAGTCAGACACGACTTAGTGACTGAACAATAACAACCAGCAGTAACATTTCAACACAATGGATGATTAGTACTGCTTTTCTTATAGTAGATTTTCTAATGTCATAATCTTTTTAAAGATCCAAAGTTTGTGGTATACAGAAATTTGTCTTGAAATGATGTTTCAGAGGAAGGCATTGAGAATGCTAACAGTATTTTATTTATTTATTGCTAACAATATTTTAATCTTTATTTAGAATCTTAAAGTAATGGAACTTATGTTAGGGAAAACTTAGGGACTCAGTCTCATAAGCCATACTTATAATTTATGCAAATTATATTATTAATTTAAGCCTTATACTGTATAGTATAAGTCTGTCATATTTCTTAGACTTCCTAGGTGGCTCAGTGGTAAAGAATCCACTTGCTAATGCAAGAAATGCAGAAGACTTGGGTTCAATCCCTGGGTCAGGAAGATTCCCTGGAGAAGGAAATGGCAACCCACTCCAGTATTCTTACCTAAAAAATTCTCACTCATTTTAAGACCAACCTATATAGTTCCCTGGAGAAGGAAATGGCAACCCACTCCAGTACTCTTACCTAGAGATTTCTATGGACAGAGGAGCCTGGCGGGCTGTGTAGTCCATGAGATTGCAAAGAATCGGACACGACTGTGTGACTTTCACTTTTCATATATAGCTCCACACAGAAAAAATTCCCTCAGAAGTGCTAGAGGTACAAACTCAATTCCAAAGCTTTAGTCATGTCATTACTGATAGTGGTAGGAATGTGTTAGTAAAACTTGGAGAAATTTTGCTTTGTCATAAGCAGTCAATCACTATCATTTACTGAAGGCCAGTTTTGTGCTTAGCACTGTGCTAGATTTGGTAAAAGATAAGAAACATATGGCTGCCACTTATGACAAGGTGAATTGGTAGAAATTATGTTGTTTCAAGTCACAGAAAAAGAGCCTACCAGTGGCCTTTGTTCTCTTGTGTAAATGAGTCCAGATAAGGACTAGGACAGTCCAGGGCTGGTGTGTGCACTTATCTGCATGAGGTTGGGAAAGACAGAACAAAAGATATTTGTTCACAGTCCCATTTTGAAGGTAGTTATGATTCCATTAGAATGGAAAGGAGAATGGAGAGAGAGGAAGTATCTACATTAGCAGCCACCAAAGGCAACCAGGCAGAGGGACAGTAGAGCCCAGGCAAAAAGATCAAGGTCTTCAAAATGAAAGAACAGTTGGGTTTGAATCTCTGCTTTGCTACTTACTAGATACAATAGAAGCAGCAGGATCAACTAAAAGCTAGTTTGAACCAGCAAAGTAGTAGGGAGATGGAGAAGTGATCAGATTTTGAATACATCTGAAGGTAGAATACATGGGATTTGCTAATGGATTAGAATGTGACATATTAGATTAAAAAGGAGTCAAGGGTGATGCCAAGATTATTTTTATTTAAGCATCTAGGAGAATGGAATTGGCACTTACTGAGAAGGGGAGCTGGAGAAGGCAATGGCACCCCACTCCAGTACTCTTGCCTGGAAAATCCCATGGACGGAGGAGCCTGTGGGCTGCAGTCCATGGGGTCACGAAGAGTCGGACACGACTGAACGACTTCCCTTTCACTTTTCACTTTCATGCATTGGAGAAGGAAATGGCAACCCACTCCAGTGTTCTTGCCTGGAGAATCCCAGGGACGGGGGAGCCTGGTGGGCTGCCATCTATGGGGTCACACAGAGTTGGACACGACTGAAGTGACTTAGCAGCAGCAGCAGAGAAGGGGAACACTCTGGAAGGAGCAGTTTCCTGATGGCAGCAGCAGATCAGATGCTCAGATATTTATTAGACATCCTAGTGGAGATGTTAAGCTGGAAGCTGGGCATATGACCTGGAGCACAGGGAAGGATAGTATAGACTGGAGATATAAATTTAGAAGTAATCAATATATGTGAGTGCTAAATTGCTTCAGTTGTGTCTGACTCTTTGCAACCCTGTGGACTGTAGCCCGCCAGGCTCCTCTGTCCTTGGGATTTTCCAGGCAAGAATACTGGAGTGGGTTGCCATGCCATCTTCCAGGGGATCTTCCCGATCGGGGGATCAAACCTGCATCTCCATTAGCAGGCCAGTTCTTTACTGCTAGCGCCACCTAGATATAGGGAGTATTTAAAGCCCTGAGATTAGATGAGATCATCAAGGCAGTAAGTGTAGATGGAAAACAGAAGAGATCCTAGGACAGAATCCCCGGGCACTTCAACACAGAATGATCAACACTGGAGATCAAGAGATCTCCAACATTCAGCAATCTAGGAAATGGGAAGAATCGGGTAAAGAGAATGAGAAACAACGAAGTAAATGGGAACCAGGAGTGTAGTGTGAAACCCTGTGATGGTGACATTTATTTGAGAAGGGAATGACTGATTAAGATGTCGCTCTAGTTCAGTTAAGATGAGCCCTGAAAAGCAACCACTGCATTTGCTGTGCTTGCCTTGTAAGAGTAGGCAGTCCCTTGCATTCATCAGTTTTTAAGGCTAAAAGCCACATGTGTTTGGGTTTAACATTAAGACTGTTACACAAGCAGCAAGGCTGCTCTTTCTTGAGTCCCACTCTTGCCTCGGGTATGGAATGGCACAATCCATCAGTACCTCTCCAGCCAGGCTCTTTAAACAAGAGCAACAAAGAACCATGGACTGTGCAAGAAATGAAAGGAAAAAAAAGCCCCAAATCAAACTTCTCAAGAGATTCATTCTTTCCGAGTGGGATGCCAGGACCCACTTTTCCCAGCCAGTATATGACAAATGTATTCCCAGGCATCTTCATAAAAAACATTGTAGAATCAAAAGAGCATTTACCCAAGTGCTGCTGAGATTCTCCTTTCTCTTTTCCTGCCAGCCACTGAAAACCCAAGGTTTCTCTTAATATCTAAATTGCTGACTCCATAGTTAGGCATCTTCAACTTCCCTTATACAAGTCTCTTGTCAGGAGTTTAGAATTTTTAAACCTTATGCTCACTGAGCAATACAGGCCTGGAAAAGAAGAAATCATTAATCAATAGCCTTTTTTTTTTTTCTCAATTTCTTAAAAGAAAAAATCTCCCAGGACCAAATATGGGACCAGGAATAGGAGTTCTGGATAAATGTGAGTTTACTTGATTATAACAAAACCAGCAAGTATTTTCTTTCTTGAAACTTTTTTAAAGTCAACAAAAAAGTTTAATCACCAAGTGCTATTCCTTTTCTTTTAAGTCAAGTCCTACAATACTTACAACACTTGCCACCGTTCACAAATCCCAGATCCTATAAAAGGTTGAACTTAGATTATAAGGTAAAGATTTGCCATCAGAGAATGGAACTAAAATCAGAATGTCCCACTTCTGTGAGTTTAGAAAAAGCCTTTAATGGTTCTTTTTTAGTGTGGAGTTTGGGGTTGAGGAGTATTTAAAGCACTAAACTGTCTCTCCAGTATTTGAGGGGATTAGGTTTAGAGTTCATTGTGTTGACTGTCTTTTGAAAGATTAGATAGTTTAGTTAGGCTCCTACAGACCATGTAAATGTCTCAGTGTTTATTGACTGTCTGCAGTCATTATCAAAGACTCTGAACACAATCGACACCTTGTAAACAGAAATCCCATTATTTTTGTGGTCCTGATAAGATTTACTGAAGATTTAATTTTTTTATGATTGACTGGCCAGTTAAAGATATTAATACAGTACTGGAGACTATGATAAATGAGTATGAATTCAGTCAACAGGTTTGCCCTTTTATTTTGTTTGGAAACTACAATCTCCTCTTACTTGTATATCGTAGAAATAGTTTTCTGTATAGTGCTATGTTTAAAACTACTTAGGTATATTTGAATATGTTATATGTATTTCTACTAATCCTTCAGTGATCTGCAAGTGGATTTGTGTTTTTAGAAAGATGACCCAAATCTTCCAGTATGTAGAAGAATTCCATGGATAGTGTATTAATTTAGTTTGGGAACATCATAAGGGCTTATGTGTTGGAAGGTTTGGACCTGCATTTTAAAGTGCTTTAATCAGAGACTTCTCTGGTGTTCCAGTGGTTAGGGGACATGGGGCAACTAAATCAGTCTGCCACAACTAGACAGAAGCTCAAGTGCCTCAGTGAAGATCCTGTATGCCACAACTAAGACCCAAGGCAGAGAAAAAAATTTTAATAAATAAATATCTTTTAAAAAATAAAGTGTTTTAATCCAACTAAAATGTGAGAAGTCAGGCAATATACATGTTGCATTTGACCACAGGTAAAAATCCATGGGATCAGCATTATTTTGATCTCTGATGGGTGAGGGGAGAACTCCTGTTCAAGCTTCCCTCCCCGCCCTCCAGTAAGATGTGTGCAAGATGGGAAAGGGTAAGAGAAGTAGGGTCTTCCTGGGGACTGTATGCAAGACTTCAAGAAAAGATGACTTCTACAACATTCAGCATTTAATGAAAGCAAGAAGGAGGCCAGCTGCAGGAAGTGTTGGAAGAAGGGTAAAGTTCAAGAAGAAAGCAGAAAGACAACTGTGATTAGACAGTTTTGCCTGGGAGCAGTGGAAAGTGTTCCCCGCCCCCCACCACCTTTGATTACCTCAGAATGAAACATAAATTACTTAATGCAGGACACAAAACCCTTACGATGAAACCCCAACACACCTCCACAGCCACAGCCCCAGCCTTTGCTTTCGCTGCACCCTGCTTCCTCACCTCTTCACCCTCAACACCCAAATGTCAGCTCTCCTGCCCGGCCTTTGCAGACTCCTGCAGACACCTCTCTCACTTGCTCCACTATATTCATGGATTTTTCTTTATTCCTTTGTGTCCAGCTTCCCCACATCTGTAAGCTGCGTGGGCAGGACTCATTCTTTCTTTACAACCCCAGAGTCCCGCATATATAGTATATGCTTAATACATGTGTAAGGAAGGAAGAAGGAAGACCTCTATCTATGCCTTTGCTTACACACCCGCCCCATTCTGTCTTCCAGTGGGAAGCTCACCCATCAGTCAAAAACCAACTGCTTTTTGAAGAGCCCCCTCACCAATGATCTCTCACTTCTTTAAACTCCCATAGCACCTACGTGAGAATTACACAATTGACACTTAACAAACTTGTGTCCTCAGCTTAGTTGTGTTTTTAATATATATATGCCATTTCCCCAAGCATAATCAAAGAGCTCTTTGCAAGTCTTTAACCGCCTTGCATTATCCACAGCGCGCCTAGCGGTACCCTGCTTAGAGTCGCTTCCTACTTCGTGTTTGTTGAATAAGAGGGGAAAGGTCTGAAAAGTAGCCCAGGAAGGTGATTTTGAGAGGCACAGTGAAGGAGAAGCATACACAGGACAGCCCAGGCCAAGACAGAGGTCAAGCATAAGGAGCAGCAGGCAGACTGCCCCCTAATCCTCAAGGACCTCAACAAGGAGACAAGAAAGTCTACCAAGTGTTTAAGAAGGAGTGGGGGAGGGTAGGTATGCACTTAAGCCATGGCACTGCAAATAGGAACAAATGTTCACTATTGATTGCTGGAGACAAGCCAGGCAAGGAGAATGTGAGAACAATGAGAACTCATTGAGCACCAATTATGAGCTAAGTGTGTAACATACATTGTTTTTAAAACATCTTTTTTTTTTTTTTTTTTTTTGGCCATCCCTCTAGGTTTGTGGGAACTTAGCTCCCTGACCAGAAATTGAACTCAGGCCACGCCACCACAGTGAAATCGCCAAGTCCTGAAAACTGGACGGTCAGGGAATTCCCTAAAACATCTTTATTGAGGTAAAGTTCACAAAGCATATAACCCACCAATTTAAAGTGTATGAATTAATGGTTTTTGGTGTATCCACAGAGTTGCACAACCAACAGCAAAATCATTTTTAGAAAATAACACATCACCCCCAAAAGAAACACTGTTCTTATTAGTGGTCACTCCCCATTTCTCTTATACCGTCACCCCTCACTCCCATCCCAAATCCAGCCCTTGGCAACCGCTAATCTACATTCTCTTCCTATAGATTTTTCTGTTCTGGACATTTCATGTATATGGATCATACTACATGTGGTGTTTTATGACTGACTTCTTTCACTTAGCCTGATGTTTTCAAGGTTCATCCATGTTGCAGAGAATATGAGAACTTCATTGTTTTTATTGCCAAATAGTATTTCATTGGGTGGATTTATGACTTTTTATTTACCCATGCATTAGTTGATGGGTAGTTCAGTTGGTTCTTAACATACATTCTTTCATTTATTTTTCCCAATGCTCGTGGGAGGTAGGTATTAATGTCCTCATTTCACAGAGGAATAAACTGAGGCTCAGAAAGTTCAAATACTCTGCCCCTTCATGTAATAATGGCACTGAAATTGACCTGAATCTGCCTGAGTCCAAAAATCACCACCTCAGTTCAGTTCAGTCACTCAGTCGTGTCCAACTCTTTGTGACTCTATTTGAATTCAGCACGCCAGGCCTCCCTGTCCATCACCAACTCCCGGAGTTCACTCAAACTCACGTCCATCGAGTCAGTGATGCCATCCAGCCATCTCATTCTCTGTCGTCCCCTTCTCCTCCTGCCCCCAATCCCTCCCAGCATCAGAGTCTTTTCCAATGAGTCAACTCTTCGCATGAGGTGTCCAAAGTGCTGGAGTTTCAGCTTCAGCATCATTCCCTCCAAAGAAATCCCAGGGCTGATCTCCTTCACCTAGGGCAAACATTGTCAACAGAGGCAAGTAGACCATGCCAAATTCCAAAGACTCATAGAGATCATTGATGTTCCTCACCTTTCAAGCTGTATATATATATATATATATATATATATATATAGGTATGCATATGTATCTAGCTATAAATTTTCAATGTGTTAATTGGGTGAAACAGCAGAAAGAATATGAGTTCAAGAGCTAGAAAACCTTGATTTTTGAATCCCACATACTAGCTTTGTGATTTAGGAAAGATTGTTTAAATTCTCTGAGCCTCAGTTTCCTCACCTCTAAAAATGCAGTTAATTTCTACTTTGTAGGGTAGTTGTGAAGATTAGATGAGCTGACAAATATAAAGTGCCTGACATGTAGTAGATAATCAAAATATGGTAGCTATTATTATCATTACTGTTTACAGTGGTACTAAGAGCAAGTAAAATACACACCATGCCATACTTACACACACACACACACACACACACACACACACTTCCTTCAAAGAGAGGAATCTGAGGAGACTGGGATAGGTAGTAGTGAGAAATCTAGGCAGGAGTCTCCAGTGGTAGGCACACAAAGATAAGGGGCAAGAGCTCAGGTGAGAGGTCAGGGCTACAGATTTGGGGGTTATCAGCATGACGGTGAGGGTTGAAGCTTGACAATTATTCAGGTAGGAGAAGGAAATGGCAACCCACTCCAGTGTTCTTGCCTGGAGAATCCCAAGGACAGCAGAGACTGGTGAGCTGCCATCTATGGGGTCGCAGAGTTGGACACGACTGAAGCACTTAGCAGCAGCAGGCAGAAAATAAAGAAATGAGTCTCGTGTCTGAGCCTTGAGATGTCCACAATTATCTCCAGGAAAAGGAATAAGTAGTCTAGGGTATAGAAATAAGTGTTTAGAGGGGTTGTGGTTATACCAGAACTGCATTTAATTTTGAGAGCCAAAGAAGAAAATACATTCGAGGAAGGGATAAGAGGTAGAGGGTAGAAAGTTGAGAAGGTTACATCGTACAAAGATTTGCAGTGATGAGATTAGGCAGTCAGGAGATCGCTGGTGACCTTCAGTGCTGAGCATCTGTCCATCTATCCGCTCCTTCGTTGAGCGTTCATTGAACACTCATAGTGCACCAGGCACTGTGCTGCACCTTTAAGAAACACATGGATACACCACAATCCCTTGCTGCACTGCTACTGCTACTGCTACTGCTACGTCGCTTCAGTTGTGCGACCCAATAGACAGCAGCCCACCAGGCTCCTCCGTCCCTGGGATTCTCCAGGCAAGAACACTGGAGTGGGTTGCCACAAACCAGAAGGAAAGTGCAATGTTCTGGGACCCCTTTTGTCCTTGAGTTGGGCCCAGCAGGGGAAGCTAGATCTTCAGGGGACAAAGGAGATGGCTGGATAGAGAATTAGCAAATCAAGAGGGAACTTAAGGGCATGTTAAAGGCAGGCTGAATGAAGGAGGGGGCTTTTCAATTTTAAATAAGGAATTTAAGAAGGCTAAAGAAGCAACCTTTGAGTTTACATAATTGACAAAAATGTTATCTGGAGGCTTCTCCTTCTCTTATTTGCTTATACTTGAGATATTGCTTTATTGAATCTATCAATTTTTGAAACTCAGAGTGAATTTTTTTAAACTGATAGCACATTTCCAGTGCATGTATTAACAATTTTCCTCCAAAGATCTTCAAGGATCTAGAATATTTTTCATCCCTGAACTTTGAATAAAATGGATCCTTCAAAAAAATGCTCCGTGTTTATCATTCAGTTCCAGTACCTTTTATCTGTTACAGAAACTGTAGACTCTCCAGGCTTGATTCCCTTTAGGACTGACTGCTTTGATCTCCTTGCTGTCCAAGGGACTCTCAAGAATCTTCTCCAGCACCACAGTTCAAAAGCATCAAATCTTCAGTGCTCAGCCTTCCTATGGTCCAACTCTTGCATCCATACATTACTACTGGAAAAATAATAGCTTTGACTATACAGACCTTTGTTGACAAAATGATGTCTCTTGACTTTTAATATGCTGTCTAGGTTTGTCATAACTTTTCTTTCAAGGAGCAAGCATCTTTTAATTTCATGGTTTCTGTCACCATCTGAAGTGATTTTGGAGCCCAAGAAAATAAAATCTGTCACTGTTTCCACTTTTTCCTCATCTATTTGCCATGAAATGATGGGACTGGATGCCAAGAGCTTACATTTTTGACTGCTGAGCCAGCTTTTTCACTCTCCTCTTGTCACCCTCATCAAGAGGCTATTTAGTCTCTCTTCACTTTCTGCTATTAAAGTGGTATCATGTGTATATCTGAGGTTGTTGATATTCTCCCAATAATCTTGATTCCAGCTTGTGATTCATCCAGCCCAGCATTTTGCGTGATGTACTCTACATATAAGTTAAATAAGCAGGGTGACAATATACAGCCTTGATATACTCCTTTCCCAATTTTGAACCAATCCATTGTACCGTGTCCAGTTCTAATTGTTGCTTCTTGACCTGCATACAGGTTTTAGGTAAGGTGATCGGGTATTCCTTTCTCTTTAAGAATTTTCCACAGTATGTTGTGATTCACACAATCAAAGGCTTTAGCATAGTCAATGAACTAGAAGTAGATCTTTTTCTGGAATTCCCTTGTTTTTTCTATGATCCAGCGGATGTTGGCAATTTGATCTCAGGTTCCTTTGTCCTTTTGAAATCCAGCTTGTACATCTGGAAGTTCTCAGTTCATATACTGCTGGAGCCTAGCTTGAAGGATTTTGAGCATTACCTTGCTAGCATATGAAATGAGCACAATTGTACAGCAGTTTGAACATTCTTTGGCACTGTCTACTTTGGGATTAGAATGAAAACAGACCTTTTCCAGTCCTGTGGCCACTGCTGAGTTTTCCAAATTTGCTGACATATTGAGGGCAGCACTTTAACAGCATCATCTTTTAGGATTTGAAATAGCTCAGGTGGAATTCTATCACCTCCACTAGCTTTGTTCGTAGTAAAGCTTTCTAAGGCCCACTTTGTCTTCACACTCCAGGATGTCTGGCTCTAGGTGAGTGACCACACCATCATAGTTATCCAGGTCATTAAGACATTTTTTGTATAGTTCCTCTGTGTATTCTTGCCACCTCTTCTTAATCTCTTCCGATTTTTTAAGTCCTTGCCATTTCTGTCCTTTATTGTGCCCATCTTTCCATGAAATAGTCCCTTAGTATCTTCAATGTTCTTGAAGAGATTTCTAGTCTTCGCCATTCTATTGTTTTCCTCTATTTGTATTCATTGTTCATTTAAGAAGGTTTTGTTACCTCTCCTTGCTGTTGTCTGGAACTCTGCATTCAGTTGGGTATATCTTTCCCTTTCTCCTTTGCCTTTTGCTCCTCTCAGTTATTTGTAAGGCCTCCTTCGATAACCACTTTGCCTTCTTGCATTTCTTTTTCTTTGTGATGGTTTTGGTCACCACCTCCTATACAATGTTAGGAACCTCCAACCATAGTTTTTCAGGCACTCTATCTACCAGATCTAATCCCTTAAATCTATTTGTCACCTCCACCGTGGATCAAATCAAAAGGGACTTGATTTAGGTCATATCTGAATGGTCTAGCAGTTTTCCCTACTTTCTTCAATTTAAGCCTGAATTTTTTTTAGCCTTCAGTTCAGTTCAGTTCAGTCGCTCAGTCATGTCCGACTCTTTGTGACCCTGTGAACTGCAGCACGCCAGGTCTCCTTGTCTATCACCAACTCCGGGAGTCCACCCAAACCCATGTCCATTGTGTTGGTGATACCGTCCAACCATCTCATCTTCTGTCATCCCCTTCTCTTCCTGCCCTCAATCTTTCCCAGCATCAGGGTCTTTTAAAATGGTCAGCTCTCTGCATCAGGTGGCTAAAGTATTGGAGTTTCAGCTTCAACATCAGGCCCTCCAATGAACACCCAGGACTGATCTCCTTTAGGATGGACTGGTTGGATCTCCTTGCAGTCCAAGGGACTCTCAAGAGTCTTCTCCAATTGATGTTCAAAAACATCAATTCTTGTCACATCCATACATGACTACTGGAAAAACCATAGTCTTGACTAGATGGAGCTTTGTTGGCAAAGTAATGTCTCTGCTTTTGAATATGCTGTCTAGGTTGGTCATAACTTTCCTTCCAAGGAGAAAGTGTCTTTTAATTTCATGGCTGCAATCACCATTTGCAGTGATTTTGGAGCCCAGAAAAATAAAGTGAGCCACTGTTTCCACTGTTTCCCCATCTATTTGCCATAAAGTGATGGGACCGGATGCCATGATCTTAGTTTTTTGAATGTTGAGCTTTAAGCCAACTTTTTCACTCTCCTCTTTCACTTTCATCAAGAGGCCCTTTAGTTCCTCTTCACTTTCTGCCATAAGGGTGGTGTCATCTTTTAAGCCTTAATTTTGTAATAAAGAGTCAATGATCTGAGCCACAGTCAGCTCCCGGTCTTGTTTTTGCTGACTCTATAGAGCTTCTCCACCTTAGGCTGCTGCTGCTGTTACTGCTGCTAAGTCACTTCAGTCGTGTCCGACTCTGTGTGACCCCATAGACGGCAGCCCACCAGGCTCCCCCGTCCCTGGGATTCTCCAGGCAAGACCACTGGATTGGGTTGCCATTTCCTTCTCCAATGCATGAAAGTGAAAAGTGAAAGTGAAGTCGCTCAGTCGTGTCCGACTCTTAGCGACCCCATGGACTACAGCCTACCAGGCTCCTCTGCCCATGGGATTTTCCAGGCAAGAGTACTGGAGTGGGGTGCCATTGCCTTCTCCGACCTTAGGCTGCAAAGAATATAATCAATCTGATTTCAATACTGACCATCTGGAGATGTCCATGTGTACAGGCATCTCTTGGAAGAGAATGTTCGCTATGACCAGTTTTTCTTTTGGCAAAAGTCTGTTAGCCTTTGCCCTGATTCATTTTGTACTCCATGGCCAAACTTGCCTGTTACTCCAGGTATCTTGACTTCCTTCTTTTGCATTCCAATCCTCATATGATGAAAAGGACATCTTTTTTTGGTGTTAGTTCTAGAAGGTCTTGTAGGTCTTCATAGAATCATTAAACTTCAGCTTCTTCAGCATTCGTGGTTGGGACATAAACCTGGATTACTGTGATGTTGAGTGGTTTGCCTTGGAAACAAACTGAGATTATTCTGCTGTTTTTGAGATTGCATCCAAGTACTGCATTTCGGACTCTTGTTGACTATGAGGGCTACTCCATTTCTTCTAAGGGATTCTTGCCCATAGTAGTAGATATAATGGTCATCTGAATTAAATTGGCCCATTCCCATCCATTTTAGATCACCAATTCCTAAAATGTCAATATTGACTCTTGCTATATCCTGCTTGACCACATCGAATTTATGTTGATTATGGACCTTGAGTCATGTATGGATGTGAGAGCTGGACCATAAGAAAAAACTGAGCACCAGAGAATTGATTCTTTTGGTGTTGGAGAAGACTCTTGAGAGTTCCTTGGACAGTAAGGAGATAAAACCAGTCAATCCTAAAGGAAATCAGTCCTGAATACTCACTGGAAGGACTAATGCTGAAGCTGAAGCTCCAATACTTTGGCCATCTGATACAAAGAGCTGACTCATTGGAAAAGACCCTGATCTGGGAACGATTGAAGGCAGGAGGAGAAGGAGACAACAGAGGGTGAGATGGTTGGATGGCATCACCAACTTGGTGGACATGAGTTTGAGCAAGCTCTGGGAGTTGGTGATAGACAGGGAAGCCTAGCGTGCTGCAGTCCATGGGGCTGCAAAGAGTCAGACACAACTGAGTGGCTAAACTGAACTGATGGACCTAACATTCCAGGTTTTATGCAATGATGTTCTTTACAACATTGGACTTCACTTTTACCACCAGACGCATCCTCAACTGAGCATCATTTCCACTGGCCCAGCCTCTTCATTCTTTCTGAAGCTATCTCTGCTCTTCCCCAGTAGCATATTGGACACCTACCAACCCAGGGAGGTCATCTTCTGGTGTCATATCTTTTTGCCTTTTCATACTGTTCATGGGGTTCTTCTTACTAAATTATCTGTTGTTTTGGAAATATCTTTATTTCTCATGAGATACATATGTTAACATGTAATGGCATTATTATTGTTATTTTTAAGTAGATTAATAAATATTTAAATTTTTAAACAAAAAACAATCAGAATCCAAGCCTTTCAAACCTCCCACCCCACCATTACTGCCACCATCTCTACCACCAAGAATATTTCTCATTGAGTAGGAATGAGGCTATGCCTAGGAGTGTTCATTCTTAATAATTCCCTTGGGATGATTCTGATCCAGGTAGTCCTCAGACTACACTTTGGATGGGAGCTCTCTATAGTCCTTCATACCCCAAAATATAAATAGGAAAGAAGGGAAGAGAAATACATTATTACAGGGTCAAGAAAGAGATTTCCAAAAGCCATTTTGGTCTCTTCTGAGTAGACTTCAGAGCCAGTCAGGTGACCTCTCCAAAGACAAGTATTTCAAGTTAATGCCTGAAAGTGTCATGGCTTCCTCACCTGTCCTTAAACCTGCCCCTCTGGCCGGGCATTTAGCTGTGTTTGAACTCAGTGTTTCCTTTGGTAAAGCTTTCCCCCATTACAGTCACTTTTCAGAGGATTTATAACCTTCAAGGTAAAGGTCCCTGAAACAAACCCCGGAGGATGTTCCCCACCATAGACTCATTAAGAGCACTTCAGGTACCTTAATGTCCCCAGTCCCTGGATTTATTACAACATGATAAAGCCTCTTTTTAGAAAGCATACTCTTAGTTCCATTTATCCAGCAGGCTTTTTCAGAAAAGAGATTAGAAGTAAAATGATTTGAGATGGAATCAAAGAATTTTATCTTTTTAATTAGTATGTTAAACACAGGAACACCTAATACAAATATTTGACTCTGTGGTTGAGCGTTCCTCTGAGGTCACCAAGGGAAATTTATAGGGAACTCTAAAGGCCCTCACAATAATTGTCTTGGGTTATGACTTCTCGAATTGCTCTTCATTGCCAATAGCACTGCATTTGGACATAAATAAAATTTGCTGAATTAGGGTACTGTTCTGGTTACAATGTTTAATCTTCACTTTAAATGAGCTGTAGTCATTGAAGCCTTTTTGTTTCCTGGAAGAGGGTACCTTTACACTGGGTAAGCTCTTTTTATACAGCCTAATGACTCACTAATTTAAATCCTTTCTGGATCAATGCCAGGCTGGTCTGGTCAACATGGAGAGGGGAGGAAGAAGAAAACATTTTAAAAAATATTTTAGGCTGGGAACTATACTCAGTATTTTGTAATAACCTATAAGAGAAAAGAATTGAAGAATATATATATATGTGTATATATATATATGAATCACTTTGCTATATAACTGAAACTAATATAACATTGTAAATTGACTATACTTCAATAACAAAATTTCATTTTAAAAATAAAAAACCAAGACAAAACAAAATTTTAGGTTAGTAAAATTCTACAATGCATCATTTATCATTAAACATTGTGCAAATGATTCATTAACTGCTTTGGTGGGGAGGAAGAAATTACCAATCCCATACTCAAACAGTGTATCTGCTTTGCATGGAAATCCATGTCAAAAATGAGATTTAATATTTCATCACATGATGTGTTACACTGTGGGCTCCGGACTGTCTGTCTCTGATGCCCCAAATTTGTTCTTGCCTGAGATGAGAGGCAGCCATGCTATGGAGGGAGTGCAGGTAAAGGAATCTCCAAAACCAGGATAGGAAAGGGGACAAAAAGGAGAGAGGGAAAATCCTAGGAACAAGGAGTAGGGTGTATGAGTGTATGGTCCATTTTGGAACACCTTTAAATGAACTTTTGCCTCTCTACTCAGTTTTTACTTAGGGCTATCTTTAAATCCTGTGTTGGATAGAACCCTGAAATGGCTCCCTTTTACAACACACTCCTCCCGTATCATCCAAAGATTTCTGTCCGCCTACACAGTATGTGAAAGTCTTTATTTCATCTTTGCATCTCCAGGCTAAAACCCAGAGCCTGGTACATGGTCTATATTCATTAAAAGTTTGTTGAATGATGGACAGATGGATGGAGAGAATACAGAATCATCAATTTAACACATCTTTAAAGTATATATCTTCTTATGAAGGTATAGAGGACTGTTGGGCAATGTCATTAACGTGTAAGGATTAAGTTAATTAAATTCCTTGGAAGGAATTAAAGTGACAAAGAATTTGAGCAGAAAAGAGAGGAAAAGGCAGGCCTGGCTCAGGACATCAAAGAGTAGTCAGAAGCAAACTGAGAATTTTGTACACCTGGTGGACTGGAGTGAGGATGTAAAGAATCCCAGTGAATTTTCCAAACTGGAATCACACCACTGTTCTGGCTGGAGGCTTTGTCTCTCTTAAACTTCAGGGAAATAATTTCCTTTCTATTCATCCTTCGCTCCAGTTTCAAGTCCCTGAAAAGCCAAACCATCCTCAAAGCAAATAGCCTAAGTATTCTAGCAAAGAAATGTTTGTCAGACTTATTTTGAGCATATGGGGAGGGAGGATATGGGACGGTGTACCTCTGAGAGAGGGCTGGAAACAATCAAGATAGGCATCAGCAGTGGCCCTCAGCCATACAATCTGAACATCTTATTTGATTTCCCAGTTTCTGATAGACATGCCATCTTCCTCTCTGAAGACAATGCTACTTCACCACCATAAAGGTGACCATTGCAGGAATCCCTGGTGGTCCAGTGGTTAGGACTCCGCGTTTCCACTGCAGGGGTCCCAGGTTCTATGCCTGGCTGGGGAACTAAGATACCCATGGGCTTCCCTGGGGGCTCAGCTGGTAAAGAATCTGCCTGCAGTTCAGGAGACCTGGGTTCGATCCCTGGGTTGGGAAGATCCCCTGGAGATAAGAACGGCTACCCACTCCTGTATTCTGGCCTGGAGAATTTCATGGAATTCCATGGGGTCGCAAAGACTCAGACAAACTGAGCGACTTTTGCTTTCATACTGAGAGGAGCAGCCAAAAAAAAAAAAAAAGACCTTTGCATTTATTGTTTCTCTTATAAAAACAACAGTAATTTAGAGCCTGTTCATTGATGGAGAAATGGTTAAATACATTATAGACTACTATACAACACTTTAAATGAGGTTGATAAGTCTACCGATATGAAAAGTTCTCAAAGCCATATTGTTAAATGAGAAAAGCTAATCTGGGTGGCCCACTTACCTGGTTTTCCATTTTCAGCTTCCCTGGTTGTTCGGTAAAGTGTGGGAGACTCGGGGTCAGTCCCTGGGTCAGTAAGATCCCCTGGAAAAGGAAATGGCAATCCATTCCAGTAATCTTGCCTGGAGAATTCCATGGACAGAGGAGCCTGGTTGGGCTACAGTCCGTGGGGTCACAAAGAGTTGGACAGGACTGAGTGACTAACGCTTTCACTTTTCAATTGGGAAAAAGTCTGCTGCTTCACCCATTTTTAAAAAACACACATGTCAACAATATATTTTGGATGTGTGCATATTTGTAAAATCCTACAAATAGACCTAGCAGCACCTCACTGCTCATGGTAGTTGATCTTGGAAAGGGGATTAGGACCAGTCAGAGGCAAATGGATCAAAGGTGACTTTTGCCTTATCTATATGGGTGCTGGGGGCAAAAGGAAAAAAACTCAAATTATGGCCTTCCCTTACATCTGGTGGGCCTCGCCTACTCCTGGCCTACTGGGTCATTATCTTCAAAGGCTAGAACCAGTGTATTTGCACTTTACAGAGTCTAACACTCTGTTTTCCAGTACAGTTGCTACATGTAGTTATGAGCACTTGAAATGTGGCTAGTCCCAATTGCAATATGTTATGTCTAAAAATACAGGGATTGAACCCAAGTCTCTTGCACTGTAGGCAGATTCTTTACTATCTGAGCCACCAGGGAAGCCAAAAATATACACCAGGATTCAAAGACTTAGTACAGAAAAAAAAGTAAAATATCTCCTTAATAATTTTGCATATTGTTATATATTGAAATCATATGCTAAATATATTATTTAAATTAATTTTCTTGTTTCTTTTACTTTTAAAAATGTGACTACTTAAATTATACCATATGGCTTAATATTACATTTCTATGGGACAGTTCTAGTCTAGGTGATGAAAATTTTAAACATGCCAATTACATGAATAAATTCATATTTGAAACATTTTTTTCTATCAAAGAGAACTTAGATCTATACTTCAGCAACTTTGAATCCATTTTGACTAGTTTGCATTCAAAAAGTACACTGAGTAGGTATCTCCAGAACTTCATAGTGAGCTTCACTTTCTCATTCTGTAAAAGAATCTACTTGTAAGATGATAATGAGAATTAAAAGCGACCCCCTTTTTAAGATCCTTCATCTGACAATGCCTATATGTGAAATCATCTTTAGAAGGAGGCCTAAACCAAATTATCCTCTTACTCCTCCCAGCTATTCAATGACCCTTGTAAGACCCAATAAATGTGAGTGCTCTTCTCCTCCTTCCTCAATTCAACACTAAAAAGGCATTCATTCAACTATCAATTGCACCACGCAGATTTCTTAAATGATTTTTTTTTTCAAGTTAACTCCACTTAATACATGATCTCTTTCAGTGTTTTTTCCTTCTGGATTTGTTTAAGCTTTTTCATCATACTCTTTCAAAATCAACACCCCATTCTCCAAGCAACCACCTCCAAGCGCCCCTCTCCTCCCCTCTGCCCACCCACTGTGTTCGCTGCAAATCCAGGCTTCTGAGAAAACCACTTTATGCAGCTTTAGCGATTTGGACATAGCTCTTCATATTCGAATCACCATTTCCTTATATGTTCTAATTTCACTTTCAAGTTCTTTTTCCTTGGCTATTTGGTTCTCCAATTACAGATCACTTTTCCCAGAACAATGGTAAAAGTAATTTTAGTGCACGTTGTAGCAGTGAAGTATTTTCCGCGTCCTTTATTATACAAGTAAGACTGCCTGCTAAGTCATTTCAGTCGTGTCTGACTCTGCAGTGCTATGGATGTAGCCCTTCAGGCTCCTCTGTCCACGGGATTCTCCAGGCAAGAATACTGGAGTGGGTTGCCATTTCCTCCTCCAGAGGATCTTCCTGAGCCAGGGACTGAACCCGTGTCTCTTATGTCTCCTGAATTGGCTGCCAGATTCTTTACCACTAGTGCCACCAGGGAAGCCCAAGTGGTTATATACAAGTAGTTGAGCTTAAACTGTACATTCAAGATCTGTTCAATTCCCTTCAGGCAAATTAATCTTCTTCTTTTTTTTTTTTTCTAAAAAAAGTAATTGAGCCAGACTTTTTTTTTCTTCTAACATAAACAAAAGTTTCTGCCTAACTCTCAGTTGATAGGGGACCTTAACAAAATAATGAAAAGTAACATTTACTTAGTCCTTATTATAAGCCTCGCACTGTTCCATGCACTTGACATTTAATATTTTTAACAATGATTCCCCAGCCTGTTCAAGAGGAAATCACTGGGCAAAAGTACTAGTTCATTATCTTGTCTTTCTATTTGTTCTTTTTTCTTTGGTGTACCCAGGCAAAACTCTGTCCCAGGTTTCACAATCCCGGGTTTTGAATATTCACACCCAAAGTCACTAATCTTTCTTGTTAACACCTTATAGTTTGGCCCTTGATTAATTCAATCAGTGATTAGCACTTCTACAATAAGTGTTAATCTCTCTTTTAAAATACCTCAAAGCTGGGCCCTTTGCTGAGGCTTTCTGCCCTAACCACATTATACAGGACAGGATTTCCCTATTGTGAGCGATATCTACAAAGCATTTCCCATGCACACCACCAGCTCGGGAAAGGCCTGCTTCAAGGTCTGCTGGTGCAGCTGAAGCCTGGAATTATAGGCTCAGGTTTGCATCCACCACACGCACTAAACTCCAATTGTGTGTGACTCTTGCTGCTGCTGCTGCTGCTGCTAAGTCTCTTCAGTCGTGTCTGACTCTGTGCGACCCCATAGACAGCAGCCCACCAGGCTCCCCCGTCCCTGGGATTCTCCAGGCAAGAACACTGGAGTGGTTGCCATATGACTCTCAAGTCTGTTCAAAGCAGCTGGCCAGATACTTCAACACCAAAGGTGAATAAACCTCCAGAGGGCACCCTCAGGATTCTGGGCCTGACAGAGCCCTGCTAGGCAGAGCTCTCTGTTTCCTAGCCGCCCAGATGCTAAGCTGCTCCAATGTGAGAAATAGAGCCTTCACAGAAGCAGCCAGCACAGCCCCAATAGCCTCAGCTGGCAGGTGTGAAGGCTTCCAGCTCCCCAAGAGCAGTTCTCTCCCTGAGTGGATGCGACCTAACAAGTAATTTGGGTGATTCACTCTATGCTGTCCTTTCTATTTCACAAGTGAGGATATGGGTTTACCTTAGAAAGTATCTGTCTGGTAAGTAGCAAGGCCTGGGAAGGCACCCCACGTGAAGAAAGACAAACAGAACAAGCTTACTTCTTCTTTTCCATGTAAAGGACAACAGCTTTGATCTTGGTTTCCCGGTGGGTGGTCACTTTCATTGGAGTGCTCCATTTTCAACACTTCATATGAAGGTCATATGAAGGCAAACTTCTCCATGCTCCCCACTACTTACAGACTCGTAGGGGGGTTCTCTCAACTTGAAAGAGTGTTCTAACAAATCTTTCCAACTAATTTGAATATTTTCCTTTATAGCACAACAGTATTATAAAGCACAAAGATCAAGTGTAGTTTGGGGGCTTCTCGGGTAGCACAGTGGTAAAGAATCTGCCTGCTTCTGCAGGAGACGTAAGAGACACAGGATCGATCCCTGGGTCGTGAAGATCCCCTGGAGTGGGAAATAGCAACCTGCTCCAGTATTCTTGCCTGAAAAATCTGATTAACAGAGGAGCCTGGTGGGCTATAGCCCATGGGGTTGCAAAGAGACACGACTGAAGACCCACCTTTAGGATATATTTGCTCATCATTAACCCAGTCTTCCTACTCATCAACTCTTTGACATAGGTGAAGCAAGTATCTTCATTCCATTTCACAGATAAGGAGGTGGAAGCCCAGAGAGATCCACTGTCTGACCTCGTCACCCAGCCACATTGTTGAGTGGGAAGTGAAAGTGAAAGTCGCTCAGTTGTGTCCGACTCTTTGTGACCCCATGGACCATTACAGTCCAAGGAATTCTCCAGGCCAGAATACTGGGGTGGGTAGCCTTTCCCTTCTCCAGGGGATCTTCCCAACCCAGGGATCAAACCTAGGTCTCCCGCATTGCAGGCGGATTCTTTACCAGCTGAGCCACAAGGGTAGAGTTGAGACCTAAACTCAGGTCTGCCCAGTTTACATGACAAGAGCATAATCATTGAGTTTTACTGAGTTCTTCCTTAATCCGTGGGATCAGATTTTGGTGTGAGCTAGTTATTAGCAGCAGACCAATGGTTAGAATAAAAAAATAGGTAAGCAGTATAGGTGCTCTCTTCTTGCTATTCTTTGGAACTCTGCATTCAGATGCTTATATCTTTCCTTTTCTCCTTTGCTTTTCGCTTCTCTTTTCACAGCTATTTGTAAGGCCTCCCCAGACAGCCATTTTGCTCTTTTGCATTTCTTTTCCATGGGGATGGTCTTGATCTCTGTCTCCTGTACAATGTCACGAACCTCATTCCATAGTTCATCAGGCACTCTATCAGATCTAGGCCCTTAAATCTATTTCTCACATCTACTGTATAATAATAAGGGATTTGATTTAGGTCAGACCTGAATGGTCTAGTGGTTTTCCCTACTTTCTTCAATTTAAGTCTGAATTTGGCAATAAGGAGCACATGATCTGAGCCACAGTTAGCTCCTGGTCTTGTCTTTGTTGACTGTACAGAGCTTCTCCATCTTTGGCTGCAAAAAATATAATCAATCTCATTTCAGTGTTGACCATCTGGTGATGTCCATGTGTAGAGTATTCTCTTGTGTTGTTGGAAGAGGGTGTTTGCTATGACCAGTGCATTTTCTTGGCAAAACTCTAGTAGTCTTTGCCCTGCTTCATTCCGCATTCCAAGGCCAAATTTGCCTGTTACTCCAGGTGTTTCTTGACTTCCTACTTTTGCATTCCAGTCCCCTATAATGAAAAGGACATCTTTTTTGGGTGTTAGTTCTAAAAAATTGTGTGTGACTCTTGCTGCTGCTGCTGCTGCTGCTAAGTCTCTTCAGTCGTGTCTGACTCTGTGCGACCCCATAGACAGCAGCCCACCAGGCTCCCCCGTCCCTGGGATTCTCCAGGCAAGAACACTGGAGTGGGTTGCCATATGACTCTCAAGTCTGTTCAAAGCAGCTGGCCAGATACTTCAACACCAAAGGTGAATAAACCTCCAGAGGGCACCCTCAGGATTCTGGGCCTGACAGAGCCCTGCTAGGCAGAGCTCTCTGTTTCCTAGCCGCCCAGATGCTAAGCTGCTCCAATGTGAGAAATAGAGCCTTCACAGAAGCAGCCAGCACAGCCCCAATAGCCTCAGCTGGCAGGTGTGAAGGCTTCCAGCTCCCCAAGAGCAGTTCTCTCCCTGAGTGGATGCGACCTAACAAGTAATTTGGGTGATTCACTCTATGCTGTCCTTTCTATTTCACAAGTGAGGATATGGGTTTACCTTAGAAAGTATCTGTCTGGTAAGTAGCAAGGCCTGGGAAGGCACCCCACGTGAAGAAAGACAAACAGAACAAGCTTACTTCTTCTTTTCCATGTAAAGGACAACAGCTTTGATCTTGGTTTCCCGGTGGGTGGTCACTTTCATTGGAGTGCTCCATTTTCAACACTTCATATGAAGGTCATATGAAGGCAAACTTCTCCATGCTCCCCACTACTTACAGACTCGTAGGGGGGTTCTCTCAACTTGAAAGAGTGTTCTAACAAATCTTTCCAACTAATTTGAATATTTTCCTTTATAGCACAACAGTATTATAAAGCACAAAGATCAAGTGTAGTTTGGGGGCTTCTCGGGTAGCACAGTGGTAAAGAATCTGCCTGCTTCTGCAGGAGACGTAAGAGACACAGGATCGATCCCTGGGTCGTGAAGATCCCCTGGAGTGGGAAATAGCAACCTGCTCCAGTATTCTTGCCTGAAAAATCTGATTAACAGAGGAGCCTGGTGGGCTATAGCCCATGGGGTTGCAAAGAGACACGACTGAAGACCCACCTTTAGGATATATTTGCTCATCATTAACCCAGTCTTCCTACTCATCAACTCTTTGACATAGGTGAAGCAAGTATCTTCATTCCATTTCACAGATAAGGAGGTGGAAGCCCAGAGAGATCCACTGTCTGACCTCAGTCACCCAGCCACATTGTTGAGTGGGAAGTGAAAGTGAAAGTCGCTCAGTTGTGTCCGACTCTTTGTGACCCCATGGACCATTACAGTCCAAGGAATTCTCCAGGCCAGAATACTGGGGTGGGTAGCCTTTCCCTTCTCCAGGGGATCTTCCCAACCCAGGGATCAAACCTAGGTCTCCCGCATTGCAGGCGGATTCTTTACCAGCTGAGCCACAAGGGTAGAGTTGAGACCTAAACTCAGGTCTGCCCAGTTTACATGACAAGAGCATAATCATTGAGTTTTACTGAGTTCTTCCTTAATCCGTGGGATCAGATTTTGGTGTGAGCTAGTTATTAGCAGCAGACCAATGGTTAGAATAAAAAAATAGGTAAGCAGTATAGGTGCTCTCTTCTTGCTATTCTTTGGAACTCTGCATTCAGATGCTTATATCTTTCCTTTTCTCCTTTGCTTTTCGCTTCTCTTTTCACAGCTATTTGTAAGGCCTCCCCAGACAGCCATTTTGCTCTTTTGCATTTCTTTTCCATGGGGATGGTCTTGATCTCTGTCTCCTGTACAATGTCACGAACCTCATTCCATAGTTCATCAGGCACTCTATCAGATCTAGGCCCTTAAATCTATTTCTCACATCTACTGTATAATAATAAGGGATTTGATTTAGGTCAGACCTGAATGGTCTAGTGGTTTTCCCTACTTTCTTCAATTTAAGTCTGAATTTGGCAATAAGGAGCACATGATCTGAGCCACAGTTAGCTCCTGGTCTTGTCTTTGTTGACTGTACAGAGCTTCTCCATCTTTGGCTGCAAAAAATATAATCAATCTCATTTCAGTGTTGACCATCTGGTGATGTCCATGTGTAGAGTATTCTCTTGTGTTGTTGGAAGAGGGTGTTTGCTATGACCAGTGCATTTTCTTGGCAAAACTCTAGTAGTCTTTGCCCTGCTTCATTCCGCATTCCAAGGCCAAATTTGCCTGTTACTCCAGGTGTTTCTTGACTTCCTACTTTTGCATTCCAGTCCCCTATAATGAAAAGGACATCTTTTTTGGTGTTAGTTCTAAAAAGTCTTGTAAGTCTTCATAGAATTGTTCAACTTCAGCTTCTTCAGCGTTACTGGTTGGGGCATAGACTTGGATTACCGTGATATTGAATGGTTTGCCTTGGAAACGAACAGAGATCATTCTGTCGTTTTTGAGATTGCATCCAAGTACTGCATTTCAGACTCTTTTGTTTGTGGTCGCAAATAGTCGGACATGACTGAGCGACCGAACTGAACTGAACTGAACTGAGAGGTGCTCTGGCATAAAGGGAGCATGTGCTTCTCCATGGTCAAGTCAGGGGGTTGCAGGTAGCAGCCAGTAATGCAAAGACCCTTGGAACTGGGGTAGAGAGAGGTGAGAATCCCAAAGGAGCAGCCAAGGACAATCATGAGTGAGAGCGTGTTCTCATTATGCTTTACCCTCCCATTCTTGGACCACTGAAGAGTTCTTGAGCTTTAAATCTGGGGTAGTGAAGGGCTTAATAAAACACAGATTCCTTGTCCTACATATTCTTATGAATCAAAATCCATGAGAGTGAGACCAGGGGATGCACATTTGAATAAGCTTCCCAGGGATGCTGAGCACGCTTGGAGAAGCAAGGGCAGACTGCAGGGCAGATCTGCAGGTGTGTGTGGCTTCCTGCAGCAAAGACAGCTCAGAATTGGATGAGAGCAGATGGGCAATAAGAAAGCTTTCTCATGAGCTGAAACAGGAAAAGACAGGAATAAGAAGTATGAAAGTGCAAGGAACAAGTGTCCTGAGTTCTCCCAGAGATGGCTCCAGCACCACAGAGGTGCAGCCAAGGTCAGGGAGAGGACCTGGCTACCTGAGCATCTACTACCAAACTGAGATGGTAGACCAACTAACAGAGTCCTGCTGTAGTGGGCAGAGGAAGTGGACAAGAGAGGGCAACATCAAGGAAGAGACTTTTTTATATATTTTGTACCAAGCCTTTCATTGGTACTACCTACAGAGACACACAAAACATCAAAAATATTTTTTTAAACAGGAGCAATAGAAGTCTTTATACTTAGGAAAAAGCAGCTTCAGAAAGGATGTGCATATATGATCATTTGTTGAGACAGGTAAGAGATGACAAGGCTCAGTCTTATGCACTGAAGGAAGACATTTGTCAGAGGCAGACTGGAGACCCTGGGGGTTATTTTGGAGGGCTATTAGGAAGACAAGACTACAGTTGATATCTTATATGCCCTCACTAAATCTCAGACCCCTTATCTGTAAAATGTGGATAATACATTACTTTTGACATGGGACTGTTGAGAGAATTAAATGAGATAATGTATATGATAATGTCTATGATGATTTTAACAGGTTAACAGACATATAGTAAGTGCTACTATTACAGCTCATGTCATAGGATTGTCAAATAAACTAAGTGAAATAATGATTGCAAAACTCTTGACACAGCACCAGCACCTAGTAAATGTTCCATTAATGGTAACTAAAAACAGTATTTTAAATTTTAAAACAACATTAGATAGTATAAGACAAAAATAGGAACAAAGAAAAGAGCAAGGACTAGAAAACAGTAACAAAGTGATCCAACTATATCAATAATCACTTTAAAATGTCATTGGTATAAATACACCAATGAAAGGACAGAGCTTGTCAGTGCAGATCAAAAAACAAGACCCAACTATATGCTGTCTACAAGAAATACACTTTAAAGACACAAATAGAATTAAAGCAAATGGATGGAGGAAGAACATATCACACTAATACTAATCATAAGAAAGAGTAGGTATATTAATTTCAGACAGAGCAAACTTCAAGTTGAATCTGCTGGCAGTGCTGGAGCCTTGGGTTTGATCCCTGGGTCAGGAAGATCCTCTAGAGAAGGAAATGGCAGTCCACTCCAGTAATCTTGCCTGGAAAATCCCTTGGACAGAAGAGCCTGGCGGGCTACAGGCCATGAGGTCACAAAAGAGTTGGCACAACTGAGCGATTAAACAACAGACTTCAAAGCAAGGACAGTTACGTGAGATAAAGAAAGGTATTCAGTTCAGTTCAGTTCAGTTCAGTCGCTCAGTCGGTC
>SJXQ01002064.1:0-52344 GCA_006408695.1 Aepyceros melampus
TGCACTAATCTGCCTCCATAAAAGACTGAAAAACAAACAAACAAACAAAAAAACCCTTAGGAAATGAAAAGAGAGAGATTTTCCTGAAATAAACCCAGTAAGGACTTTGAGATCCAGCAATCTTTGTTTACAAAAGGCCACTCTTTGTTTTCCAGCCCCATCCCTCCTACCCCACTGCATTCACTATCCCCCATTTGATTTGCAACTCAGTGTAGTCTAAACTTGCTCTAACCTGAACAGCCCAGACTTGGGGGAGTCAGATGCACCAGATTTAAATCCCAGATTCCTTTTTACCAGTTGAGTGTCCTTGCACAATTTGCCTCATCTGAAAAATGAAGCTAGGGTCATGTGAAGATTAAATGTGAAAACATGTCAGATGCATTGAGGATGCGTCTTCCTTGACTGTTCATCTCATTTTTTGTTTTTCCTCAAACCCTCCAAAAATGTCTGCTAAACTAATCCGCAATAATGGTTTCTAAAGCTTAATATGCCACTTCTCCCAGGGGCAATTGTGTTTTAACAGACTAGAATGCTTTAGGACAAAAATGGGTCTTTAATTATGGGATTAAATTTATTGCTGAGTTGTGCAGAGAGGTCTCTACTTTGAAATCTTTCCAAGAAATAGGTGCTCTTTTTCATTCATACATAGATAGCAGGTCCACAAGGAATCTCAAAACTTTGAAAACTTTTTGTTGTTTCTATCAAACATAATATAGCAAAAATTATCACCTACATAGATCAAGGGACAAAGTAGACATATTTAACAAAGGCCTAACCATGGCTCCTTCATTTGGGATTCTTAAGTCTCACAGTTCTTTTTTTAATTGTCTTATTTACTTATTGGCCATACCCACAGCATGTGGGATACTAGTTCCCTGATGAGGGATTGAACCTGTGCCCCTTGCATTGGAAGCATGGAATCTTAGTTAACTATTAGACCCCCAGGGAAGTCCCTCGGTCACTCAATTCTTTTCCTTTTTCTCGTTGCACAGAAATGTAGAGATTCTTATTGTTGACCATAAAAAAGAGTAGCTTCAAAGGACAGAGCCACAAACAGCAATGGCAGAAATTGTCAGAGATTATAGGTTGTCACAGAATTATTTTCTTCAATAGCTTTTTTAACTGCAAAGATGTCAGGAAATAGGCCCATACAGCAATTTGACATTTGTGAATTCCAAAGGAATTTCGTCCTAGAATTATGGTACTTTGTCACTATGCTTCATGACACACATGCATATGTAAAGTTGTGTTATTAATACCAAATCAAGCTTTCATCAGCCAATTGACTTTTTCCAATTTAAGACAAGAATCAAGGTCCTTGAGAAATTCTTCCTTTCTGACTCCAAAGTATTATTATTCTCTCTGGGGGGAAAAAAAAAAACAAAACAAAACTTGCCTCTTAGGAAATTCATGGGTAAAGAAAATTCAGTTCCTTGCACAAGACAATATCCAGTGGTGAGTTATAGTTCTGTGAGCATAAGACAATGTTCAGGGATCAAGTCTGGGTCAGGGACAAGGCATTTGGTAGATCAGAGCGGCAGAGGCCTTTGGTCTCTGCTTCTACTCCCAGCTCACTGTTTGATCTAATTTATTCATCTGGGAACATTATTGAGCAACCACCATTTGCCAGGTCTTTAAGGTGGGCTCAAATTAGAATTCCACTGAAGCTCGTTCTTACCAAAGTAGTCTCTGCAGCTGTCAAGAGAACTAGGTGTCCAGACCAAGACCTAAGACAGCACCTGTAGCTACTCCATGGAGAAAACGTGAAAAGGATTCTAGGTCAAGTACCAAGGGGAGCCTGACAAATGGCTTCAATGAATCCTGACCTCACTCAAGAACCAATGTCCTTGACCTTTTTGAGAATTTGGTTTAGATGGCAAGAGGAAGGGAAGCTAAACTTGAGCTTTTGTAGTTTGCTTTATTGCTTTTTTCTTTCTTTGTTTTGTTTGCTTTTTGTTTTAATACAAATGTCTCCTATAGATATATTATTGATATCTACACAACTGACTGCCTAATTTTTTTATTATTAATTTCTGCCTTTGGGAAAAGAAAGAATCAAATTAAACCATTTAAATAGAGGGGATGAATGTTGCCAAGGGGAAATTACAAAGAAGTGATGACAACAATCACATTATGTTCTCTGCTTTACAGTGATCATTGGATTTTTTTTTTCTTAAAAAAAAAAAAACAACAAACCTTTTTATTTTTGAGTATTTTTAGATTTACAGAGAAGTTGCAAAGATGGTACAAAGAGTTCCCATATACTCTTTATTCAGTTTCCATTATGCTAATATCTTACATAACCACATGTATATCTCAAAAAAAAGAATTTAACAATGATACCTTACTATTAACTAAACTACAGGCTTTATTTTTTCCACCAGTTTTCCACTTTTTTTTTTTTTAATTCCAGGATCCAATCTAGCATATCAAGTTGCAATTAGGACACTATGTGCTTTAAAATTATGATTAATATTGTTAATTATTAAATTTAGATTTCTGACATCCCATGAGCTCAAACATTTAAGTGACTTATGCTTAATTTCAATTGAAACTTTCTTTCTATCTAAGATAAAATCAACAAATTAACCACAGACAAGCTTATTAGATTATTGCCAATTTATCGCCTATTGGCCAATAGGTCATCAAGATCTACTAAAGTAAGAAGCAAAAGAAAATGATTTCTATAGCAGGGAATAGTCGTTTAAAAACTGTGATATTGATAACCATGCTCTTAGAGCACAAATGGACAAGAAACTGTGTTTATGGCTTAAAAGTTATCTTGGGCTTCTCTTGTGGCTCAGACAATGAAGAATTTGCCTGCAATGCTGGAGAACTGGGTTTGATCCCAAGGTTGAGAAGATCCCCTAGAGGAGGGCATGGAAACTCACTCCAGTTTTCTTCCTTGGAGAATCCCCATGGACAGAGGAGCCTGGTGGGCTACAGTCCATGGGGTTGCAAAGAGTCAGACACCACTGAGCAATTAAGCACAAAGGTTGTCTTGTAAAATCACCATTTGGGTACAGATACATTTCTAGTTTAAATGTAATTATGCTACTCTTCTGCCCTTTATCAAGGAAAAGTCAAAAATTTCCTGGTATAATCAGTAGCTACTGTAAGGCACATTCATATGTTACTTTGCAAGAAATTAAAACATTGAACTAAGAAGGCTAGCACATATTTCAGGAATTTTTTTTTTTTTTTACAGTCTAAATGGTGTCAGTAGCTAGAGAAATCAGTACCACAGAGTAATGGCTACATATAGGTTACTGTAAAACCTATGGAAATATTTCTGTCCCTAAACTTATTAATCCAAGGCATTTATAAATGATTCTTTATATTGATCAACTATGATAATCTCTTAAATTTATAGTATTACCTAATAATATTTAGTATCATATATATGATTCCATTTTTACCCTAAGGGCAGCCTTCTTTTGATCCCATAACAACTTCCTATCCATTTTTAAAACTCTAACTTCTTACTTTTGGCTCTGCTTCCAAAATAAATTATTTTTCTTGTCTCTCTGTACTCAATGTTGGTATCTTTCTTCTCAACTTGATCGTAAGATTTCTCTGAAGGACTTGGCTTTGAATCACTTTTTTTTCTTCCTAATTTGAGTTACCTATATTTGATTGAGTGGGTCACAACTGTGGAAAATTCTTTTTTTTTTTTTTTGCTCTTTATTTATTTATTTTTTTTTAATTACAATACTGTATTGGTTTTGCCATACATTAACATGAATCTTAAAGAGATAGGACTACCAGACCACCTTACCTGCCTCCTGAGAAATGTATATGTAGATAAAGAAGCAACAGTTAGAACCAGACATGGGGCAACAAACTGGTTCCAAATTGGAAAAAGAGTAGGTCAAGGCTGCATATTGTCACCCTGCTTATTTAACTTATATGCAGAGTAAAGGCTAAGTCACTTCACTCATGTCCAACTCTGTGCAACCCCATAGACAGCAGCCCACCAGGCTCCCCCGTCCCTGGGATTCTCCAGGCAAGAACACTGAATTGGGTTGTCATTTCCTTTTCCAATGCATGAAAGTGAAAAGTGAAAGTGAAGTCACACAGTTGTGTCTGACTCTCAGAGACCCCATGGACTGCAGCCTTCCAGGCTGCTCCATCCATGGGATTTTCCAGGCAAGAGTACTGAAGTGGGGTGCCATTGCCTTCCCCATATATATAGAGTACATCATCTGAAATGTTGGGCTGGATGAAGCACAAGCTGGAACCAGGATTGCTGGTAGAAATATCAATAACCTCATATATTCAGGTGACACCACCCTTAGGCAGAAAGTAAAGAGGAACTAAAGATCCTCATGATGAAAGTTAAAGAAGAGAGTGAAAAAACTGGCTTAAAACTCAGTATTCAAAAAACTAAGATCATGGCTTCTGGTCCCATCACATCGTGGCAAATAGATGGGGAAACAGTGGAAATAGTGACAGACTTTATTTTCTTGGGCTCCAAAATCACTGTAGATGGGGACTGCAGCCATGGAATTAAAAGATGCTTGCTCCTTGGAAGAAAAACTATGACCAACCTAGACAGCATATGAAAAATCAGAGACATTACTTTGCCAGCAAAGGTCCATCTAGTTAAGGCTTTGGTTTTTTAAATAGTTATACATGGATGTGAGAGTTGGACTATAACAAAAGTTGAGCACTGAAGAATTGATGCTTTTGAACTGTGGTGTTGGAGAAGCCTCCTGAGAGTTCCTTGGACTGCAAGGAGATCAAATCAGTCAATCTAAAGGAAATCAATCCTGAATATTCATTGGAAGGACTGATGCTGAAGCTGAAGCTCCAATAGTTGGCTACTGGATACAAAGAACTGACTCACTTGAAAAGACCCTGATGCTGGGAAAGATTAAAGGCAGAAGGAGAAGGGGATGACAGAGGATGAAAGATTTGATGTCAGTATTGACTCAATGGACAAGAGTTTGAGCAAGCTCCGGGAGTTGGTGATGGAGAGGAAGGCCTGGCGTGCTGCAGTCCATAGGGTTGCAAAGAGTTGGACAAGACTGAGTGACTGAAATGAACTGAACTGAATTTTCTCCATTCCATGATCAAACAAATGATGCTCCATGTTGCTATTTGATAACCTAAAATATAATGCTGTCTAGCGTATTGCGTTCCTAGAGTAATTATCGGAACTGACAGCATTTCTAACCTAATCCAACCTAACCACACAGTGTATATCAGTTTCATCAGCATGGTACATGCTCTGTTGCAGGTGAGAAGAAATATTCAAACTGGTATCCTCTACCTGTTTGTGAAAGTGAATGAGTATTCTAATAGCGTCATGGAAGAATAGAAAAAGAAAGTGGAAAATAAAGCAAAATAGTGGAGAAAAGACAAAATAAGGAATGAACAGTTTACCCAGGAAGGGACTTGATTAATTTGGTCATTCCCATATTGAAAGTATAGTTTTAAAAAAGTAGTCTCTTGCTTTTTAGCTCTTGTGGGACAAGTCTCTCAAGGCTTAAATCAGCCAGTCATAAGTCTTGCAGGCCACATACCTTAGCCCCAGGTAGCCCTTTTGGCAGTCACAACAGCCTCTGGTGATGCCTGGTACATACTAAGACCCTGATGCATCCTAAGTAGGCTTCTCTCTGGACACCATAAACTGCTGAAAATTGGTGATGGGAGATACTGTCTGGGCTTTGGGGCAGAGGGTTTACCATGGGATGGCTGCTTATGAGGCCAGTGTTTTGATCTAACAACTCAGACTATAAGAAAGATCCAAAATAAGCAATTGACAGTTCTTGAAAATAGTGCTATTATAGGTTAACCGAAAAGTACAAATACAAGAGTCATTGGGGCTGCAATCTAGAGACCTGAGAATAAAAATTGTTTGGGGCCAAAGTGGAGGAGAGGGTTACAAATGGTTTCGTAGCATAAACACAGCTGGAGACATTTTATCTAAATGAACTGAAAGGGCATCTTTAAAAAGCAAAGCTCATATGGCGATTCATAAAACTGCACCCATTGCAAAAGCCTTGGCCAGCAAGCACGTAAAACATTCAGGACAGTTGGGGTCAAAGAGTCTTTCTCAAATATATTAAGGAAGAAAAGCATACTAGAGAGAGAGTAGTCTGCTAATAAATCAGAAAAGGGATGAAAATAATGATAGCTTAAAAATGACTGAGTTACTGAACTGACGTACGCTCAAAAAAATAGATGTTAGCAACAAAGCTAAGGAAAAGGAGTCTGATTTATTAGAAAATAATGAATAGTTTGTACATATAAAACAGCTATTGATGGAAAGCTCTATTAGAGAATATTTGAAAAATCTGAGGCATAAATCAATAGTCTGTGAGGAAATATTCCTCAGCTCAAGCCAAAGATGATATGGTCCTTTACCATGCAAGTGATACTAACTGCAATTCTTACTAAAAGAAAGTGAGGGAGTATCGGTAACTGTCATGAAAAGAGCTATGGACCCCAAACCAAAAAGCAATCATGAAGTAAAGAGAGTGGGGATGGGGAACAATTTTTTGATAAAATTGTAAAAGGTTGGTGTCATGGAAATAGGGTACACCTAATATGTTGGAAGAATAATTTAAAACAATAATTTTTAAGATAGATGCCTTATAGAGAAAAAAAAAGACATTGACCAATAACTTTGGAATATGCACTCCAGTGTGTCAGTTCCTTTTTGCTTAAAGGTAGAACACATTGGAAATGTGCTTACTGTTTGCAAATCATACACAAATCTTATGAAAGATCTTGACCAAAACCTATATTGAAGTCACGAGTACAAACTACCCCTCGCAAGTCAAGTCAATTTTTGTTTATTTGAATGTGAATGGCAAAAAACTTGATTCAGATTAGGTTCAAATTTAATTTAATGCCTTAAATGAATGAAAGTTCCAGAAGTAGGGGTAGAGTTCCGTTTTGTTTCAATTTCTTTGCTCTGTCTTACCTGCTGGGGGATACATCACATGCCTGACTTGCTTGTCGCTACAAGAGAGATGCAACAGAGAAGCTGGAGGCTTCCCTGTTCACATCAGTGGAAGAGAGAATATACCTTCATCCCAGCATCCCCAGAAGAAGTCCTGAAACTCATTCTGATTGAACTGCTTTGGGGGGAAATCAGTGGGATGTACTAACTGACTCGCCTAGGTCATGCACTTCATTTCTGCAGCCAGAGGTCAGTCCACCCTCCCCACATCTATGTGGATCTGGATCTCCAAAACTAACAGAGGTACTTTAGATGGGGGCAAACGAGGGGTTCAGGGGAGTTGCTGGAGACAACTGCCAGATATCTACTAGGAGACTAAACAGTGGTGTATATCTAGAGGTACAAAAAGCTATGAGCAACTAGGCTTCCTTTGATCCCAATGCCTCAAAGTCCAACTTCCAATCATTCATCTATCTGAATGTTTCCGTTATAAGAGCCCTGGGGCTTGATAAACAAACCAGACTAAAGGACTTATACTAGATACAATTGGAAAGGGAAATGAAATTCCAAAACTTGAGGAGTCATTCCAGCCATGCCACAGTCACTGATGGAAGATAGGTTGCAAATATAGAGCAATCTAGTGTAAACAAGAAACTCTTGCTATCAGAGGCAGGGGAAGTAGAAGTCAAAGGTGGAGACTGATGTCCTGAGCTAGGTGGGGACAGTCCAACTAATCCATACGCTCACAGTGAGTTCTTCAATTTACATAGACAACTTAAACATTCTCATTATTCATATCAGTCACCTTGGAATCTGTTTTATTCACTCTAATCATGCTTCCTAACTGATCTTGTTTCCACTGAACAGTAGTCATCTTCCTAGAGCTCTGAAAATTGTTTTAGTGTTTGGCTGGTATATCCTAGACTCTAGAGCCAAAGGACTTCCCAGGTGATGCTAGTGGTAAAGAACCTGGCTGCTAATGCAGGATATATAAGAGAAGCAAGTTCAATCCCTGGGTCAGGAAGATCCCCTGGAGGAGGGCATTGGAAACCCACTTCATTATTCTTGCCTTGGAGAATTCCATGGTCAGAGGAGCCAGGAGGGCTACAGTCCATAATGTCACAAAGAGTCAGACATGACTGTAGCAACTTAGCAAGAAAAGGAAAAGTCATTTGAGAGGCACGTGCTGTGGCTGATAAAAGAGCATGGCGTTAGCAATAATTATTAAGGGATCTTATAGAAAGCATTGTATGGTCAGCAAGAGTGGCCTACACTTCAATATAGGTTCTTGGTCAATGCATCAAGAGAGGAGAACCTAGAAAATGTTTTCCCCTGAAAGCTGATTCTTATTCAATATGAGGAGATCACTGATAGAGCCTAAAGACTGGCTTAGTTTTACATTATTGATTATTTATGCTTTCTCCCACCCTTTGGTTTAGATTGCCTTTGAATTTACAGCAATAAACAGAAAAGCACCATAATATTAAATACAATAAGTAGCCTAGAGATGCCACTTATAATTATAATTCTGAGTAAGACCTTTATATCTTACGGTACATTTATACAGTTTTCTGGAGGTTTTTTTTTTCGTTACAAGGGTATGTTAAAGTTTCACTATATGCAAATATATGTGCATGTGTACGGTGCATTTATTGTTTTAAATCCCACTGGGAGTCTGCTGATTGTCTGCTCCCTCTCTCTTTTTTTCACCTATTAATCTGTTGCTTGAGTTTTGTGTGTGTGTGTGTTTTTTTTTCCCTTCCTCCCTTCAGTATGTTTATGCATTCAGAGACGAGTCTCTAGGAAAATAATGGAAGGAAAAAGCTTGTGAT
The DNA here is from genome assembly GCA_006408695.1 of Aepyceros melampus. Taxonomy (NCBI): domain Eukaryota; kingdom Metazoa; phylum Chordata; class Mammalia; order Artiodactyla; family Bovidae; genus Aepyceros; species Aepyceros melampus. The sequence goes on from SJXQ01002064.1 coordinate 8,746, forward strand.
TTATCATTACACTGTAATGGGTGCCCTGCTTCCGTTGAAGGAGGTCAACGTCTCTTAGAGATACCACAGTCCCTCCTTATTAACGTTCTGTTCCCACTAATGGCTTGGGGTAGGGCAGCCAGGTCTTACAAGGAAGGCATTTAAGAAGAGCACTTTGTTTAATGGAAGCTGGGATGTTTTACGGGGACACACATAGCACCAAGCTCTCTGGTGAGAGTGACACAATTCACAGATAAAGAACACCCTTTCCCCTCCCTACGTGATAAAAGGAAAAAAAAAAAAAAGGAATGGGCTTTTAAAAAATCTGTGTGCCCTTTCCTCTCACTCCTATATTCAGTTGTCTCCATGTCTTTTTGATTCTTTTTTTTTTAATTTAAATGTATTTATTTTAATTAGAGGCTAATTACTTTACAATATTGTATTGGTTTTGCCATACATCAACATGAATCCGCCACCTCTACAATTATTTCTCCTTTCCATTTTCACCAGCCTTCATCATTTCAGGCTCTCCATCATCTCTCTTTTGTTTTATGATGAAATTCTTTCTCTAGTCTACTCTACTGCCAGTACATAAGTCCCTGGTATCATCACATCACTGCCATGTTTAAACCCTTTGCACTTATAATATATATTTCAATTTCTTTAGTGAAGCCCCTTCCAGTCCCCATCTTCCTTGAACTACCTGCTACCTCTTAAAACTGAAATCCTAAAGATAAGAGCATGGCTGAAAAGTGTGAGGCAGAATAATCTAAAAAAAAAAAAAAAAAATCAGGATTAATTGTGTAAAATGGCAAAGAGAGTAAATACTAGCTTGCCTTTTTGGAATGTTTTTTGAACGATGTGGAGATACAGACTATTTAAGAACTGTTAATCTTTATATTTCTACCCTTTACATGGTGATTGGCCTATAGTTAGCATTAAAAAGATATCTAGTGAATGACTGAGTGAATCAATCAGTGAAATTTCAAGGTAAATAAGAAAAGAATTGGTAAGGAACTTTAATTTCAAAGTATAGAATATAGGGATAAATAGTTGTTTTTCATCTCAATACTATGTATGTGTATAAGAAGCTTCAGAAATTGGTGCAATGACACTGTCTAAATCATACAAGTTCATCTTAGTTATTCTGTTTAATATAAATGATGTGTTATGAATGCAAACTGTGTAAAACATTACACAGTGATGCTTATAAGATGATGTGATTTATTATCACTTTCCAGAAGGGAGTAGAAAGAGGCAAAGCCTCACCAAGGTCACAAAGGAACTGTGCCAGTGTTTATAGGCAGGAAGCAGAGTTACCGTTTTTGAATTTTTTTTCAATTATCAGCCTTAAATGTTGCAATCAGTTGAATCACCTCTGTTGCTGTCTTAATTGACTGCTAGGCAAACAAAGAACATTAATTCTCTTGTTTTCACACTTGTGTTTATTATTACATGTGCTGTGCTGTGCTGTGCTCAGTCGCTCAGTTGTGTCCAACTCTTTGCAACCCCATGAACTGCAGCCCACCAGGCTCCTCTGTCCATGGGGCTTCTCCAGGCAAGAATACTGGAGTGGGCTGCCATTCGCTCCTCCAGGGGATCTTCCCAACCCAGGGATCAAGCCCAGGTCTCTCTTCTTACAGGAGGATTCTTCGCCATCTGAGCCACCAGAGAAGCTCTTATTATCGCATAGTTCTGGCCTATTATTTATCAAATAGTGTCTGTACTCTCTGACTCTCAATTCAGCATTCTGAATATTTAAAAAATTCAACTGGCTTGTATTATAAAAAAAGTGCAAACACTCTAAGCATCAATCATCTGCAAGTTAGTTAAATAAATGGTGCAAATTCAAAACAGAATATTATGCTGCTATTAAAAAAAATTAAGTAGGGAAGCTGCATTTTAGGGTTTGAAAAAATTTCAGAATATCTTTATTGATAATTCTTTTGTGCAATTTATTTTTAAAATTTGACTGTACTGGGTCTTAATGGCAACATACAAATTCCTTTGTGGCATATGGAGTCTAGCTCCATGATAATGGCTCAAACTTGGGCCCTCTGCATTGAGAGTACAGTGTCTTAGCCACTTGACCACTAGGAAAGTCCCATGTATAAATTTTGGTCAACTGCTTTTATAGCCTTCTCCTGCCCCTGTCCTCCCCACACCCCCACCCCCATCCCACTCCAGATTCAAGAATGCAGATGAAAAGTTGTTAACCTGTACTTCTGGAGAGTAGGACTTGGTGAAGATACACGATCTCGTTATAAAAGATTTTTCATATTTTGATTTCTTTCTAGGTGCAGTGTGTGCTCAGTGTGTGTCTGACTCTTTGTGACCCTCTGGACTGTAGTCCGCCAGGTTCATCTGTCCATGGAATTTTCCAGGCAAGAATATTGCAATGGGTTGCCATTTCCTACTGCAAGGGATCTTACTAACCCAGGGATCAGATTCACATCTCTGGTGTCTTCTGCACTGACAGTTGGATTCTTTACCACTGAGGCCAATTGGGAAACCCAAGAATACCCTTAATTTTACACTGAAATATTAATTAAAAAATCAGAAGCTTTACAGAAGAAAATGAGCTTAGGCCTATAAAATGTGAAATTTGCATTTGGCCCTCATAATAATGGCAGGCATGGATAAAGAGGGTGTTTTGTCATATGGCTAACTAAAGAATTCTTAGGAAGATTAATTCCTTAGGAAGATCTATCATCTGTCTAATCTATCATATCTATATATGGTGGTGGTGGTTTAGTCGCTAGGTTGTGTTGGACTCTTGAGACCCCATGGACTGTAGCCTGTCAGGCTCCTTTGTCCATGGGATTCTCCAGGCAAGAATCCTGGAGTGGGTTGCCATTTCCTTCTCCAGTATCTATATATACATAGAGTTAATTTTCCTCACATGATTAGAACTTGCTCCATCTGTACAAGGTTTGTGTTTACCTTCCACTCCTCCATTTATAATTTGCCTTCTTCCTCCTCTCTCTCTTTCTACTCTCTCCTCTAGGACATTGTCATCAGTCATACTTTGAGACTGTACTCACTGTACTGAGTGGAGAAGATTCTGTGGCAACGCTTGCTGTCAGAAGAGAGCACGGACCTCTGTCTGAGGTTTCTCCTCCCACATGGATGGTCATGCAGTGTACTGACAGCGCCAAGAGGAGACTCAGTCTTGCACTGGGGAGACACTGCAGCTAGATGAATTTTAAGATCCTGTCCAGTTCTAGTGTCTACGATTCCCTAAGGACTACTGTTATCAAGGATAGAACCACTAGTGAAGGAAAGATAGTGACCCTCTGGACTGTAGTCCGCCAGGTTCATCTGTCCATGGAATTTTCCAGGCAAGAATATTGCAATGGGTTGCCATTTCCTACTGCAAGGGATCTTACTAACCCAGGGATCAGATTCACATCTCTGGTGTCTTCTGCACTGACAGTTGGATTCTTTACCACTGAGGCCAATTGGGAAACCCAAGAATACCCTTAATTTTACACTGAAATATTAATTAAAAAATCAGAAACTTTACAGAAGAAAATGAGCTTAGGCCTATAAAATGTGAAATTTGCATTTGGCCCTCATAATAATGGCAGGCATGGATAAAGAGGGTGTTTTGTCATATGGCTAACTAAAGAATTCTTAGGAAGATTAATTCCTTAGGAAGATCTATCATCTGTCTAATCTATCATATCTATATATGGTGGTGGTGGTTTAGTCGCTAGGTTGTGTTGGACTCTTGAGACCCCATGGACTGTAGCCTGTCAGGCTCCTTTGTCCATGGGATTCTCCAGGCAAGAATCCTGGAGTGGGTTGCCATTTCCTTCTCCAGTATCTATATATACATAGAGTTAATTTTCCTCACATGATTAGAACTTGCTCCATCTGTACAAGGTTTGTGTTTACCTTCCACTCCTCCATTTATAATTTGCCTTCTTCCTCCTCTCTCTCTTTCTACTCTCTCCTCTAGGACATTGTCATCAGTCATACTTTGAGACTGTACTCACTGTACTGAGTGGAGAAGATTCTGTGGCAACGCTTGCTGTCAGAAGAGAGCACGGACCTCTGTCTGAGGTTTCTCCTCCCACATGGATGGTCATGCAGTGTACTGACAGCGCCAAGAGGAGACTCAGTCTTGCACTGGGGAGACACTACAGCTAGATGAATTTTAAGATCCTGTCCAGTTCTAGTGTCTACGATTCCCTAAGGACTACTGTTATCAAGGATAGAACCACTATGAAGGAAAGATGGAATGTTTTGCCAACATGGAAAAAGAGAATTTGCCCGTGAAAATACTTCTTGTGACCGGGAAATGCTTAAGGGAATTATGTCTCAGCCTGTCTGGCTCATCAGTAATAATTAATTATAAATCCCATTATTTATTAGCCCTCACCAGACTCACAAAGGAATTCAAGTTACATGCCATTCTCTTGCTTGCATCCCTACATGATGGGGAAGGACCCCTGCTTTACTGCATTGACAGAAGCCAGGCAGGGTTTATGTAATATCTTTAAAACTCCACCCTTCTTCCCTTGCCCCAGGAAAAAAATGTTTACAGGCACAAAGCTGTATTCTAACTCATTTTTTAAAGTAAAAAATAAATTACTTTTAACAGACTATTGTTATATATGATTTATTCATTTTCTTGATTTAATATGGATTTTTATCCCATGTAGTATTGCTTGCTGAGTGTGAAGTTCATCTATTACTTTTCAATCAGTTATTATCTTATTATTGAATAGAATACAATTAGTTGGACACTTAAATAACTTATTCAATCATTGTAGTTGCCAAAAAAACATAAACTATTCATCTTTGCATATAATTAATAACTGTATTCAGCAGAAAATAATTTGATATTATTAAGCAATTACCATTTAATTTATTTCAGTTAGCAAAATCCATTAAGTGCCATTCAATTTCCCTACTATTATGTTATTTAGTAAATAATATTTAATTCACCTTAGAAATCAAGATGAATTTGAAAAATCAGTTTTCCCAGCATAATCATAAGAAAATTAAATAGTTAAATATGTTAACATTTTTTAAAGATTGGAACTTCAAATAAGGTAAAATTTGGCATTTAAAAAATTATGTCACTTTGCACTTTTCATATAGTAACCATAATAAAATATCAGATCTTCTTTGAAATGGTGGTGTTTATGCATTTAAAAAATATTAACTTGAGCCAATTTCAATTAAGCTTTTCCAATTTTGATTTCTTCTATCTCTGCCACCCACAGAATTTGTCTTTTGCTAACATTTTGGCACTGATTTCATTCAATTTAATATCTTATCATATAATACTCTGTAATTTTCTCATGTATACAAACCCTTCTATCAAAATGCTAACTTCCTTAAGAGCAGAAAACAGTGTTTGTGTGTGTGTGTGTGTGTGTGTGTGCACGTATCAGTATGTGTTTTCCATTTATTTAACAGATTATTGCCCAGATGATGAGAACTGAATTTAGTGGAAATAAAATGAATTGGATTGCTTATGGGCATGGAGTTTTGGCCAAGGCTTCAGTCAGTTCAGTTCAGTTGCTCAGTCATGTCCGATTCTTTGCGACCCCATGGATTGCAGCATACCAGGCCTCCCTGTCCATCACCAACTCCCAGAGCTTACTCAAACTCACGTCCATTAAGTCGGTGATGCCATCCAGCCATCTTATCCTCTGTCATCCGCTTCTCTTCTCAACTTCAATCTTTCCCAGCAAGCTTGAAGGCAAGGCTTACGGAGTTCTTTCTGAAACAGCTAAATCTTAATGATCCTTTAATAAAGATTATAAAAGCAAATATATTCTACTTTTTGGATTAGTTGTTCCATCAGATCTCTGCCTCCAAAGTCTGTTTTATTTTTTAAGAAGAAAGTAATTGAAAATTGAAATAGTCAATCCTGCCATTTAAGTCCCTTGAAAGGATATATGAATGGCTTAGAGTCAGATATAATAAAATAAAAAACTTGGAAAAGAAAGGAACCAAGTCGTGATTCTTCTGGCTGAGTTTAATAAACCTGTCTTTTGCATTAGCCCTTTTAGTTCTTTCAGTGATTTCACTTTTAAACATTATTTTTAAAGTACCTCAGTCTGCTTTTCTCTCTCCATCAGGTCCAATAGTTCAAATTCTACTTTTGTTTTTTAAGATCTAGCTCAAATATTTGGTCCTTTGGGGGTTTTCCTAACCTACTTCAGAGGAATGTTTCATCTCCATGCTAGACGGGATCACTTTCTGTTACTCTCTACTGAAGCATTTATCACTAGGAAGGGCAATTTGTAAGGTAGTGTCTTTCACTTCTCAAATGCAAGTTCTTTCAGCAGAACAAACACTTTCTATTTGTCCATAGCATAAACATACTAAAGACTTGGTATTTGCTGGATGAATTTAAGTAACACCTCAAACACCGAAAAATAGTAAATGTAGAGCAATAACTACACACTGGTGTATGCAGTGGGCCCTCATCTCAGCCTTTCATTGGTTACTGTCTGTTCATACATAACTGATAAAATGGGAGTAGGCATGGATCCAGTGAAGCAGAGTGCCCCAGTCTCTCCATCTCTTACATCATTCCTTCCCATTGCTCTCCTACAACTCAGATTGTCACAGCCAATATACCCAGCTCTGATCCTGGCTCTGTTGCTCTGGAGTTCATCATCTCGGATTTCAAAATCTCTCTGGCTTTTCCCGACACTCCACCCATCCCAATTTGATGAAGCCAGGTTTAGAACTTTTCCACAGCTGTGCAGATCTGAAGAGTGCCAGGGGCCCTCCCTGTTTCAGTCTGAAAACTTATTTTCTTTTTCAGTGCATGTGTTGACTTGTCAACATTGATGGGGTTGGTTTGCTTCCTGCTCTTCAAACAGCTAGCCAGGAGCTGCAAGTGAGTTGTAGCTGTAGGCTAGTTCCTCTTCCCATTTTTAAGACTGCTGTAATGTACTCTGATTGCCACTGGAGTAAAAACTCAATAATTAGCAAAAACTGAAATAAAACTCTCTCTACTCCACTAATCTTCCTTTCCAAGTTGAAAGGAAAGGAGGTTTCAACCCATTTGCATTTTAAATTCAAAATTTGTATTTAAAGCACTTAACAGGGTCCTTTGCATGTTGACAGCTTCCTTTTTAACTTATCCTTCCTCTACTGGGCTCGGTAATGTGTTGTGTCTTAATTTGCAGAATATGTGCACTGGCATAATGTTTAATTAGGCTTTGGTGTCAACTTTAAATCTAACACCATCAGCATCTAATGAAAAACCAGAAGCACTTGGCTTCTGCATGACAGATCTCTTGCAAGAAATCTACTTCCTCTGCTGAATCACAAAAAGAAAGTGGGGGCAGGGAGGGCAGCCAACAAGAAGAATAAGTGAATAAGTGAACAAACACAGTTTTAAAGATGAGATGCTCCTATGGTCATAGTCACAAAACACAAGAAAATACAGTGGAGATGACTTGTAAGGGAAATCAGATGCACTTTCTCTTATGTAATGAGTAGAATTATGAACAGATGGGTGTGGATTAAATTTCTACATATAAAATTATTTTCTCATTGGCTAATATCATGGTTTCAGGTGGGTTTCATTTTTATTTTCATTTGAATTTAGAGACTCTGATTAGAAGTGATTGGAATACAGGAGGTTAAGATACAAACTTTGCCTTCAAGAAGGCTACAAACTAATAGTTGGGGTAAGACAGATACAAAAAAATAAAAAATAAAACCAGAAATGTTATTATCTGTTAGCCTTGGGGAAGTTTCCTAGCTTTTATTAACCTTGTTTTCCTCTTCTATAAAATGTTAATAGTACTAATATCAATGCTGAGGCTTTATCAGGCAGATAATAATAATCATATGTAAATATTATATTTAATTTAGTGCCTAACACACAGTAAGTGCTCAATATATTTTAGATATTATTATAAGTTACCTGTTGATAATTTTTAAGAGAGTAAAAATCGATGAAACCAGTATATATATGTTTCCTATTGATACTGGGCAATTTATCACATACGTGTTGACTTAACACAAACTTATCTTACAGTTTTAGAGTTTAGCAGAGCAAAGTCAGTTTCACTGGGCTAAAGTCAAGGGGTTGGCAGTTCTTGTTCTTTCTGAGGGTCTGGGGGATTTCCATTTCCTTGCATTTCTAGAGTCTGGAAACTGCCTATATTCCTTGAATTCTGGTCTTTTCCTTACATCACTCCAACCTCTTGCTTCCTTTGTCATCACATATCCAACTTCCTTTGAAAGACATTCAGGGTCCATCCAAATCAACCAGGGTATTGTGTCTATATCAAAATTCATAACTTAGTCATACTTGAAAACTTCTTTTGTAATTAAAGTAATATTCACAGGTTTCAGAAATTGCTTCCTGTTATTTGAGGGGTTATTATTCATTCTATCATATAGTTTTAATTGAGGAAGATTAAATAGGAAGTGGTGTGCAACTCTACTTCACATACAAACTTACTCAACCTCATGTAACTTCTTAGGAGGTTCCCGGGTGCCCTGGTCTTTTCAGAGCAGTTCACTTCTTAAAGATAAAGTTCACTGACATGTTAGAGAAATAACTGGAACAGGTAGAATTTCATAGACCTTATCTATCACGTGGGCTTCCCTTATAGCTCAGTCAGTAATCTGCCTGCAATGCAAGAGACCTTGGTTCAGTTCCTGGGTTGGGAAGATCCCGGGAGAAGGAAATGGCAACCCACTCCAATATTCTTGCCTAGAGAATGCCCACGGACAGAGGAGCCTGGAAGGCTACAGTCCATGGGGTCGAAAGAGTCGGGCACGACTTAGTGACTAAGCCACCACCACCACCTATCACACAGTGTAAGTTTAGAGAGCAGGAATGCCCTTGACAGAAGTTGGCTTTGGTTTTATATGATCCAAATGACATCATCAGTATCGTTTGGAAAGAATAGAGATAATTCACAGGACTCTGGTTGTTGTTCCAGTAATTCAGTGTCTACTAATATAACATATTTCTAAATCCTAGATCTTTGATCTTAAGAGAACCTACAATGATTATAAAGTTTTTCTTTTTTTTCCTTATCTTTAAACCCCATCCAAAGCAACTGGTATTATCTTTCCTCCAAAATTGTAAAATTTTAGGTGTATTATGCATTTTTACACAAGATGAATTTATTTGAATAAAAGTAGCTTTTCCTACTTAATTCATGAGAGCTATTCTTATTTTACCAGAGAAGATTCCTTACTGGATTTCACATGTAAAATAGAGTTTACCAATCTATGTTCTATAAATGAGTTGCTGAACTATAAATGCTTCAAGAGCCTGGGTGACAAGGAGAGCCTTTAACATCTGATCCTTGCAACAATCATTATAATCCCATTTTACAATAAGGAAATGGAGGCTTAGAGAAGTTAAGTGATTAATGCAAGTCTAGGCCACAGAAGAATAGGAACTTGAATTTTGGTTTTTCTCTTTTTGGTTATATCTCATGTATCATAAATATATTTAGATACTCAAAAGTCATCTTTTTCCCCCTGAGAGTTTGAGAATCAGGATATAATATTTCAATTCTGATGCATGTGTTTAAACATGCTGAGAGAAAGCTAACAAATCAACTTAATATTGGGAAAGGAGTGGCATACAGACAAATGTGCTTCCTTCAGCCTGGATACTATTAGGAAATTAAAGGGAACTATGATCAGTTGTTAAAATTATAACTCTCCAGTCCCTCAGGAGTCCCTGCAGCAGCAACAGTCAGGATGGTGCCACTTTGAGAGGTATTTGGGGTTGCTCTTGTTTTTGGTGAGCACGTGCACACACACACACACGCACACACATACATCCTCTGTTCAGTTTCTGGCAGGTTCCTAGCGCTCTCATGCACCATGCTACAGGGCTCACCCTAAATGTTCAGCCCATCTGCTCAGGGAATGATGCCTTCACCACAATTATCTAATCATGTTACAGAAACTATCAAATATAACATGAATGACAAGGGTGAGGCTGCTCAACTAAAAGGAAGCAGGAGGATTTGGCACAGGCTTCGTGCCAAATAAGGGTCCTAAGTGTAAAATACACACATATATCTATGGAAAGCAATGGAAGAATAATAAAAAACCAATATAAAATGGATCTGACATCCTCATTTACTGAGAGACATCTTAGTCCTGAAAAGAAAAAAATGTACAAGATAAGCAGGTGTCTTGGGGAATAACCATGGATATGTAATTGCCTCGAATTTGCAAAGCACAGGTTGCAAATTGGTGACCCGCTTTTTTTTTTTTCCTGTCCAGTACAACCCAGTGTTTTAAAAACTGAATTTGAATGTCTTTTGACAAGGCATGCTCTTTCTGTTTGCCAGTAACTAGCTTTATCCTGTTACATCAACTCTCTCCCACATTTGGGTTGCTTCCTGGAACCTGGATACATGTATTTGCAACTGCAGTTCCAATCTATACTGTATCTTCTGTTGCCCTGTTATTTATCACCTGTGACCTTGAACAGCTTCTTGATTGTTCCCAACTGTTGTTGCACTGGGGGAGGCCAGAGTGATTCAAGTCACCCTCCAATCTCTCAGCTGCAAAGGATTCATGAAGTGTGTCAGGCAGGACAGATGACATGATTTACAGGGCTTCAGACAAAATGAAAATATGAGATTCCTTGTTCAAAAATTATTAAGAATTTCAACAGAGCATTAAATGAAGTAGTGGGTGCTTCTAACTGTGGGAAACTATCTGTCCACATTTGAAACCCATGAAGCTAGTCTTGATGCTCAGGGCTAAGAGAACATTCTTAGTTTACATTTTCCAGCAAACCAAGACTTTTCCACCACCTAGTCACTCCAGCTCAAATAGAGTGGTCACAGAATGGGAGAAAATTGATGCTGTTACCCATATTTTATCTATCCAGAAGACTGGACAAAATTGGTGAACTGAAGTTTCACTTACTAGGGAAAATAAGAGCAGCAGTCTTTATTTTCAATGATTTCTGACAAACCTCCTGATTTCTTGAGACCAAAACCCTAAACAGATTATCATCATAAAAAAGACAAAGACTGTGTCTTCTACATCACTTCTTTTGTCATTTCAATGGCAACATTTAAAAAAAAGCCTTAATTCCATGGATCTCATATTTTACATTTGTTATAATAATTGGGATCTGAAATAAGCCAGAGAACAGTGAGCTGTGCCATGAAAAGACATTCAGTATGGTAGAAGAGCTCAGTAGCTTTTCACATTATCAAAAACCTCTACCATGGAACACAGATAAAGGGATCTCCAAGTAAAGCTGGAAGATGGATTGCAGATGATTTCTGTTCCCTCATGAAACTTCACTATAATTCTATGGAATAATTTTTAATAAGATATGTTGGTAAATTCAAAAGAGGAGAGAACATGGTAAGCAGATAGAGATAGCATTTTGGAAAGAGCTGGATGGGCTGCATGTAACTTTCTTAACAGAGCAAAAATATCCAAACCCAAGCTTTCAGAGCAAGGACCAAGGAGAAGCAACCTGATTCAAGTTTTAGAACTCTGAAAAGGCACCTGATATCTCTGAAGAGGAGAAGAGGAAGAGATGCAAAGGGATTGAAACAGGAAGGCTGCTTGAAAGCATATTTGAAGTCCAACTGATCCCCCATTCTGTCTTCTACCCCTATTAGTTAGGTGATGGCTTTCTCCCCATATTGCAGGAGGTAAGACAGAAGTCATCTTCCAAATATAGATATTGGTCTCTTCCTCACTGGGCTCATCCCCATCAGGTCCATAGTAGCTAGACATGGTACCAGTGAGAAAGTCAATAGAATTGCTAACATGGGCACTGAAATCATATTGGCTGCATGCATGATCAGTCACTTCAGTTGTGTCCAATTCCTTGCGATGCTATGGACTGTACCCCACCAGGTTCCTCTATCCATGAAATTCTCCAGGCAAGAATACTGGAGTGGCTTTCCATGCCCTCCTCCAGGTGATCTTCCCAATCCAGGGACGGAACCTACGGGTCCTCCATTGCAGATGGGTTCTTTATCCACTAAGCAACCTCGGAAGTCCATGACCTAGATATATGGTCACGCTATTTAGGTTATCTTTATATTGACTATTTTTAGGTTGACATCAAAATAATAGCATAAAAATATTTTAAAATTCTTGTGGAAGATTCTTACAGAAAAATCTACATTTGGCCAACAGCATTATAGAGTTTTTTGCAACATTAAAAAAAAGTGAATGAGAAATTCTGAGATTCAATTATCCTGTGAGTGTAAAATTTAACAAACAATTGAATAAGTTTGGGAGCACGATTTTTAAAAATATACTCAGCTATGATATGGTGTTCATGATAGCATTTTCCTCAACACATCTAGTGATTTCTATAAATAATCCCATGTCTATATCTGGGTATTGGGCTGAGGTCAAGACCTCTTCCTTCTCCCCCGGCCCTTGATTCTCCACTATATTTTTTCTTTTTCATGATCTTTCATCTTTATTTAAAGGATCAGTTTTCTCTCCTCCACCAAGCCCACTTCCTGCATAAAGCTGGGACCCAAAGGCTGCAGAAGGGCCAGCACCTCCTAACAGGCAGGGTGAGGGGGCTGCCAGGTGATGAATGGATGCATGCGGAGCGAGGTAATAAACCAGCACCCCAGTCATGTAATCTTCCATTAAAATGAAATGCATACCAGGCATGCGGCGTTTCTGCAGCTTGTACCCTCTCCCATAGAAGATCATGAATAAAAGAGGGAAGTGTACTGCTGACAGATGCCAGCATGCATAAAGGACACTTCCTATAAAGGAAAAGCTCCGGCTAACAGATGGACTAAAGATGTGAGATGCAGAAAGATTTACCAATCTAAATAATTCAAGACAATGTCGTATGGCAAGCTAGTGCTTTTCAGAGGGAGCCGGCAGAAGGTGCAGATGGAAAGGCAGGCCAAGCCTTTCCCATAAACCCATTAAGAACAGTCCTTGTCTGAGCGACAGTATGTCGCAGAAGGCCCAGGGAGAGGCCAGCAAATGAGAAATTTGCTTCCAGAGTTTGTCCCGCAAGGTCAAGAGCGTATTTAATAGTGAAGGTTGTGGCATTTAATGAGAGTGAAAAAGGGGTGTTGTATGTTTCACTGCTTGTCCTCCTGCCATCTTCAAAACCCCCCTTCCTGAGTTCTTTGTCTTGTCAGAACTAAAACGATGGAGAGTAAAGATCCCCAAAGCCCTGGTGAGAGGTCCAGCAGGCTCCACCTTCTTAGTGCTCACACGGGCAGATGCGCATTCCGGGCCTAAAAGCCAAATCTCAAGTAGCAACACTTCTCCCTATAAACGTTTTTTTCAGAAACACACGACTACTCCATGTCCCCATGCCCTGTTGATCCTTGCTGTCTGCCTACCCATGACGTGCTCAGCCCTGTGTTGTCACACATTGCTAGGTTTATTTTCATGCACTTGACCTCGCTTCCAGACTGCATCATGCTCAACTGGAGGAAAAAAAACAAACAGCAACAAAAGACTCTTCCTCTCTTCTGAGATTTGCTCTGAGCAGGTGCCCAATAAATACTTCTTGATAGTGAAACCCTTTGAACTGAAGGGAGTCCTTTCTTAAGAGCCCCCGCATCCTGCAGAGCTGTGCCAAAATGTTAGCATCTCAGGCAAAGAGAAGCGTGATAGGAACATCGTGCAGTGCATCGGCCAGGAGATCTGACTGAAACCCCATTCCAGCCTCTGTTCACTGGCTGCCCTAGGCCAGGCAAAGCTTTCCTTTATTAACTATAAAATGAGTAATTTAGCAAAGCAATTTCTAAGCCTCTTTCTAGCTTCAGTACTTAGTTATATCAAACAGCCTTTCAGGGATCTGGTAAAGTCTGGATCGGTAGGTAGTTCATGAGCTTTCCCCAATAACCATTGCGGTACTATGCACAAATATTAACTGCATGTTCCAAGATGAAAAATCTAAAGACTGTGGGTTAAAATCTTTGTTTTAATTTATTTTAAGCTAACAAAGGACTGCCTTTTATTTGAAACTGTACTTATTTTTTTCATATTTCATTATATATGAAATGAAATAAATTATTAAAATGGTACATTTTGCTGTATTTAAAGTCTCCATTGTGAAAAAAGGAAAGTTGGTGACCCTGTGTCTGCTCCTGCTACCCACTTGCACACAAATCTTTTCTTGCTAGCTGTCTTAATTTTATTATGATTATGTAATTTAAAAGTGTTAGAACTTGCTGTAAACAAAGGAAGAAAACAAGGATTTCCTTTCTTCTGACAAAGTATCATTCATATTCACAATGGAAAACCTTTGAGAAATAAATATTGATTTTATGTGTTTTTTGTGCATGTAGTTTGCCAATTACCAAATATAATATTTTTTAGGGGCCACTTAAAAATCACATTTTTGAGACTTCCCTTGTGGTTCAACAGCTAAGACCTCACAGTCCCAATGCAGTGGGTCTAGGTTTGATCCCTGGTCAAGGAATTGGGTTGCACATGCCACAACTAAAGATCCTGATGCTACAACTTAGAATTGGCATAGCTAAATAAAGGACAGAAATGGTATGGACCTAACAGAAGCAGAAGATATTAAGAAGAGGTGGCAAGAATACACAGAAGAGCTATACAAAAAAGATCCTCACGACCCAGATAATCATGTTGGTGTGATCACTCACCTAGAGCCAGACATCCTGGAATGTGAAGTAAAGTGGGCCTTATAAAGCATCATTATGAGCAAATCTAGTAGAGGTGATGGCATTTCAGTTGAGCTGTTTCAAATCCTGAAAGATGAAGCTGTGAAAGTGCTGCACTCAATATGCCAGCAAATTTGGAAAACTCAGCAGTGGCCACAGGACTGGAAGAGGTCAGTTTTCACTCCAATTCCAAAGAAAGTCAATGCCAAAGAATGTTCAAACTACCACACAAATGCACTCATCTCACATGCTAGTAAAGTAATGCTCAAAATTCTCCAAGCCAGGCTTCAGCAATACGTGAACTGTGAAACTTCCTGATGTTCAAGATGGTTTTAGAAAAGGCAGAGAAACCAGAGATCAAATTGCCAGCATTTGCTGGATCATGGAAAAAAGTGAGAGTTCCAGAAAAACCTCTATTTCTGCTTTATTGACTATGCCAAAGCCTTTGACTGTGTGGATCACAATAAACTGTGGAAAATTCTGAAAGAGATGGGAATACCAGACCACCTGAGCTGCCTCTTGAGAAATCTGTATACAGAGTTATAACTGGAAGCAAGAGTTATAACAGGACATGGAACAACAGACTGGTTCCAAATAGGAAAAGGAGTATGTCAAGGCTGTATATTGTCACCCTGCTTATTTAGCTTCTATGCAGAGTCCATCATGAGAAATGCTGGATTGGAAGAAACACAAGCTGGAATCAAGATTGCCGGGAGAAATATCAATAACCTCAGATATGCAGATGACACCACCCTTATGGCAGAAAGTGAGGAGGAGCTAAAACGTCTCTTGATGAGAGTGAAAGAGGAGAGTGAAAAAGTTGGCTTAAAGCTCAACATTCAGAAACGAAGATCATGGCATCTGGTCCCATCACTTCATGGGAAATAAAAGGGGAAACAGTGGAAACAGTGTCGGACTTTATTTTTTTGGGCTCCAAAATCACTGCAGATGGTGACTGCAGCCATGAAATTAAAAGACACTTACTCCTTGGAAGAAAAGTTATGACCAACCTAGATAGCATATTCAAAAGCATAGACATTGCTTTGCCGACTAAGGTCCGTTTAGTCAAGGCTATGGTTTTTCCTGTGGTCATGTATGGATGTGAGAGTTGGACTGTGTAGAAGGCTGAGCACAGAAGAATTGATGCTTTTGAACTGTGGTGTTGGAGAAGACTCTTGAGAGTCCCTTGGACTGCAAGGAGATCCAACCACTCCATTCTGAAGGAGATCAACCCTGGGATTTCTTTGGAAGGAATGATGCTAAAGCTGAAACTCTTTGGCCACCTCATGCGAAGAGATGACTCATTGGAAAAGACTTTAATGCTGGGAGGGATTGGGGGCAGGAGGAGAAGGGGACGACCGAGGATGAGTTGGCTGGATGGCATCATGGACTCGATGAACGTGAGTCTGAGTGAACTCCGGGAGTTGGTGATGGACAGGGAGGTCTGGCGTGCTGTGATTCATGGGGTTGCAAAGAGTCGGACATGACTGAATGACTGAACTGAACTGAAATAAATAAATGAAAACAACTATTTTTTAAAAATCAAATTGTTACCAATATGTCCTGTTTCCCATTTTCCTAAATTATCAGTTCAAAGACTCTTTTTTTTTTTTCTGATTAATCTCTACCTGGCAGTAGCTGCCCATACTCTTCTTCCCTCAACCCCAGCTCTCTAACTATTACATCCGTTAATAATCTAAAACATTTCGCAAGCCTTAAGAGCAACCCAAGAATGGAGTTTCAAGAGTGATCCTTCTGTAAAGCAGAGAATCTTTCTAAGTAATCTTCATTTGTTCACTTTGTTTATAAATATCAGTTATCTTGTAGAAAGCTCCTTTATCTTGGATATATTTTGAAATCAGTTGTTATTTGCCTGTTGCCTGCTAACTCCTGTGCCACTTACTTGAATTCTTTCTCTGTTAACACTCAAGTATGTATATGCGTGTATGTGTGCGCGTGTCCAGCACTCATCTGGGAAAGTTTTTTTTTTTCCATTTATTCATGTATTTTAATCCTTTTTGACCTTGGCCAATTTGGAGTATATTCCACTGGGGACAAAGACACAAGGTTTACAGCTTTGAAGTCAGGGTCTTAGTCACCCTCTCTATATCCTTGGCATTGGGAATGGCACAATAACTTCATCCGTCTCTGATGTGGTGTATTGCCGCTTTGGTGACCAACAGTGCAGTGTTTCATGGTGTCAAGATGAGTTGATGTCCACCTGTTTATAACATTCCACAAAGAGATTCTTATTGGCAACAATGTACCATGGTCAATTTTTTTAATGCTCTGACAGTTCTCAGTCAGAGAACTGATTTTATTCCAACTTCACCAAATCTTCTACCAGCTTTCATTACTAGACACCCCAGTGAAGGCAGAAATGGCAGATATCAATCTCAGGATAGCTATTAGGGGTGAAAAGAGGGTGCAAAATTTCTCATTAAAAAAAATCAGAGCACTCCCTGTTTGAGGTCACAAGGGCAGTTCCATTTAATAAATTACTAGAATTAGAACTCTGAGTGGTCTTGACATCTAAACTCTGAAGACTCCCATGAACTGAAGAAGATGCTGGATTTTTGTTTGTTTTCTTTTCTCCTGCCACCACCAAGGCACTAGGAAATAGATGTGTGTGCAATTATAAGTGAGTTACCTGGGTACAGCCTGTCCTAGACTCATAGAGGTCCCCCACAGTTTGGTTATTTTAAAAATCTTGAAAGTATTGCTTTATATTAGCTCCCATAAATCAAATGAGAAAACTGTGAAGACAAAAAAAGAAAAAAAAAAACAACTAGTTATCTCATGTAGAATTCAGTTGTTACTGCCTTAGAAGCAGTACTTTTTGCTAAGTTTCTGTCATGAAGATGACAAATTATAAATTTTCTCTTCCAGTTTGCTTTTAGATATTTCCCATCAAAATTTCGAAACCAAATTTATAAAGACCTATTACTTTTAAGTGTGAGAGTAAAAATTAAACAACAAAAACACATTATTTATAGATGCTAACTTTGTTTTATTTTCCAGAACTCTGTCGAGTTTCTGAGGAAATGAAGGCAAGAAATGAACATGCGGAACTCCATTCTGAAGACATAGAACAAGGCCACAACCAATAGCACCTCTGTGAGGGCCACTAGTCTATCAGCTTTATCCACAAATAGATTTTTTTTTGTATTTTAGTCTTGAAAATGAATGGCTCAGCAGAATCCAGAATCACTAGACATCTGAAGAAAGCCCTTAACAGGTAAGGTAGTGACCAGTACATACAAACAGAAAAGAAAGACAAAAGAAGAGAGGAAGAGAGGAAGGAAAGAAGGGAAGGAGAGAGAGAGAAAGAAACTTGGAGGAAAACAGGGAAAATCAGAGGACAGAAGAAAAAAATACTGTAATTCATATCCAAATAGATAATGATTCTGTGAAGAAAGTAAGAACAGAATTTTATGTACAGGATCTTTCAAAGAATAAAAAGCCCCAAGAAATTGGAAAAAAAAATAAATTAAATAAATAAAAGAAAAATGACAAATGAATAAAAATCAGAGAGAATTATAAAATTTGAAGATCAATACCTAGAATCTAACATCTGAATAATACGAGTTGTAGAAAGAGAATAAGAGAAAAAGAAGACATCACCAAAATTTTAATATATCTCCCCAAGGTCAAGGAGATAAGTCTAAACTTTGAAAGGGCTAATTAATTCCTGCTCCTATCACAGGAGAAGGAAACAGATTTCCTTCAATGTCCACTATGGTGAAGCTGAGAACACCAGAAATGACCCTACAGTTTCTGGAGAGACAAAAACGGGTCTCATACAAGAAGTTGAGAATCAAGGTGGCATTTTTATATCCTACTGAAAGTCAGACACCAATGGAGAAGTTAAAAGACAAAAGAGAAATATCCTTAAATATTCACCTAGACGTTTTACTCAGCTGAACTGAGAAGCTGCTAAGGAAGAATAAAGATCCTGTTATGAGCAGAAGGTCTCAATATTTTATTTCCCATATACACTTTCTCAGAAGCTTCTGGAAGATACCCTACTCCCACACAAGAGAGAAACTAAGAAAAAAGATATGACAACCAAGGAAATGGGCATTTAACACAGGGCAGAAAGCAATCATCTGGGGTGATGCTGGTGTACTAGTCCAGGAGGGTAACCTTTCTATGGGAACCAGGGGTGGCATGTCTTAGTAAGAATGTCCCCCAAACAAACCAGACAAAACAAATCAGAACATATAGGCTAGTTGTGGCATTTGACCATTCCGGGGGTGGTTTTAACAGTCAGAGGTTTCAAGACAAATCTGTCATACGATCATAGATGAAAAACAAGGCAATGCTCATTAAGAAATAAAATACTATACCAAGCGAAAGTGTACTCACAATGCAATTTGTGGCTAAGCAGTAATTACATCATCTTCATAAACACTTCCAATAGATTTTACTAAAATTGTGAAATGCTCACATTGGGAAAGATGGAGAAGGGGATATAGGTATGTGAATGTGGGATCCAAGCAAGTGAACTCAGTCTCCACTTTATACACAATGTGCATGAATGCGTCCTCAGTCATGCTCAACTCTTTGCAACTGCATGGACGGTAGCTTGCAGGCTCCTCTGCCCATGAAATTTTCCTGGTAAGAATACTGGAGTGGGTTGCCATTTCCTTTTCCAGAGGTTCTTCCTGACTCAGGGGTCAAACTGGCGTCTCTCGTGTCTCCTGCATTGGCAGGCAGATTCTTTATCACTGGCACCACCTGGAAACCCATACACGATGAAGTCAAAGGTAATGCCTAAAAGTGGAAAAAAAAAAAAGGAAAAGAAATACCAGTACAGGTAGGCTATTGACTGAATGGAAATCAGTTCCAAAAGAAATCGTGAAGAAGTTGAAAGTCATTGCTTCTTGGAGGTGGTCTGGAATTGGGACTGTGCTGTATAATACTGTTGTCTTCATCAGATCCTATAGAAATAAATATCAATTTAAATCATGAATTTTACATGTAAGGAGCATATATTTTGGGATCTATAGGTACACACCGATATATTTTAAATGGATAACCAACAAAGACCTACTGCATAGCACAAGGAACTCTGCTCAGTGCTATGTGGCGACCTGGATAGGAGGGAAGTCTGGGGGAGAATGGTTACACTTGTATGTATGGCTGAGTTGCTCTGTTGTGCGCCTGAAATGTCATAACGTTGTCTGTCAGTCAGCTGTACACCAGTATAAAATGAAACATTTAAATTTAAAAAGGAGCATTTATTACAGCATATATACTGCAGTTTATTACACATCACATGTAGAACAATACGTTTTGCTGTGAAAAACAAAATAATAAGAAAAACTTACTTTTCAAACATGTGGCATAAAAACAATGGTTCACATCATAATTTTCAAGAAGGGACACAATGAAAACTGTATACATGACCATGTAAACTTAATTTGCCAGATAAGCATTAAGATGCATCTCTACCTGATACACAAATATAATAATAATAGCTTGTATTAAACACAAGGCCACTCCCTCATATATACACAAATGCCTTTTAGTACAAATATTTAAGTAAAACCAAGTAAAGAACTGAGGTTGGCAAGTGACTCACACATACATATTTCTTTTTTATTATTTATTATTGAAGCACAGTTGTACAATTTTATATGTTGTGGGTGTACAATATAGTAACTCACATTTTTTAAAGATTACTCACTTTTGTATTTTATCCATTTCTTCACCAAAAAAATTATCAAGCAAATACTCTGTGCTTGGCACTGCACTGCATACTCAAAATTCCAAGATTAAAGAATACTTCCTACAAAGTCTTGATATGAAGAAAAAAAATTAAGATGAAGGTCTATCAGTGTTTTAAATTCATTCCCAAACCTGCCTGAAGAGGTATAGAATTTCAGCTTTCCAGAGCACACACTGGAAATGAATGTTGTCTCTGTTTTAGGGAAGAGAATTGGAAAAGTTTAATCAGTGTTTACTTTAAAAATTAGAACTTTTTTCTTCATGATTTAATTTAACTCTACTCTCTTGTGACACCTATTTTTTGTTTGTGGAGGAAGGAATACAGTGAGTATTTTAAACTATTCATAAAAGTTGAGGCTCACCTGTAACTGACAGAGTGAGCTCATTTCCTGTGTTCTGGATATCTTTTTAAATTGTACTTCAGCAATCGGCCCCCATCTTTGCTAAGGCTAATGTCCATATTTGGCCTGACAGAGGACAAGCCAGCTCTCTGACAGAGTTCCTCTTAGAGACTTCAGTTGTCAGGCACCCTGAACCTGAACCAGCCCCTTTTAGGCTAGCATAAGGGGTCCTTCCTAGGCTTCAAAGAACCTTAGTCTGTGCTCCAGCTTTTCATTGTGTGTGTTAAAGATATTGGAATCTCAAGCTTTCATGACAGCAGATGAGAGGTTTTCAGACCCTGCTTCCCCAAAGTGAGATTCTATCCAATTACAATGGACACTTCATCATGCTTTGTGATAACAAAAATGTCGTTCCTCTATTAAATTTCAACTTTTCATGAGGCTTGTTAAAATTCCCTGCATCTCAAACTATTGGAGCAGTGTTGGGAGGCTTCAGACTACAATGCACAGTGAAAAAACGTGTATGTCCAATGCACCATGAACAAAAATCATTGCTGACATTCTTCCTAAGATTGAGATTCTCCTCTGGAATTTCTTGATGTGTATGGGGACAGAAGGGTGAAGCTATAGGACATAAAGCAAACAATGTTACAGGCACTTCCGAATAACTGTTACTCAGTTTTAATTATTTAACAAAATTCTGTGACTTTAGGGCATATATCCCAAATCTACATGTGAGGGGAATTACATAATAGAGTTATTGTGAAATACTCAAGTTCCAATGAAATTCTACTACAGCTCAATTCCCACTCACTCACAGATTAATCCATTGATCTACCATAGTTACATGATGGAGAATATGACATTTATGTTAAAGGTTTTTAATAGGGCCAGTTTCTTTTTAATTTTTTTTTTTTAATTTTTTAGGGTTTCTATATATTTTTTTATTTTTTAAATTGGAGTACAATTGTTTTACAATGTTGTCTTTTTATTTTTTATTTAATTTTACTTTATTTTACTTTACAATACTATATTGGTTTTGCAACAATGTTGTCTTAGTTTTGCTGTATAACAATGTGAATCAGCTATGGTTGGTTGGTGGTTTTAGTCACTAAGTCATGTCCGACTCTTGTGACCCCATGGACTGCAACCTGTCGGGCTCCTCTGTCCATGGGATTCTCTGGGCAAGAATACTGGAGTGGGTTGCCATTTCCTTCTCCAGGGGATCTTCCTGACCCAGGGATCAAACCCTGGTCTCCTGTGTTGCAGGCAGATTCTTTACCAACTGAGCTACGAGTGAAGCCCCCTCATAGGGGAATCAGCTATATGCATATATATTTCTCCTCCTTCTTGAGCCTCCCTCCTACCCCATCCTCATCTCACCTCTTTAGGTCATCACTGATCCCCCTGTTTTATACAGCAGCTTCCCACTGGCATCTATTTTACACATGGTAGTATGTATACGTTAATGCTACTGTCTCAATTCATCCCTCACTCTCCTTCCCCTCTTGTGTCCACAAATCCATTCTCTGATGAAGAAAGTTGGGGCCAGTCTAAAGATTTCATCCAGGGAAGTTTCTGGTAAACTAACAACACCCTGTAAAAAGGAATCATTTGGTGCCTGGTTGAGAGTGGGAGAGCTCTAAGATTTTTTCTCCTGTCTGCTCAGGCTTGCCTGGGTAAAAAGAAGCCTCCAAATATACAACAGCAGGAACACAATTGGGAACTTTACCTTCCCCTCACCCAGACACCCCATCACTGTGCTAACCTCAAAAGCTATGTAGAATATTTAAATGCAAACATTATTAAATATGGCAGTTCCTTTGCTCTAGTCCTCCTTTCTCTTAAAACAAAAAACCACTAGGGAAATTATATGCAAAAAGCTATCTTAATAAAGCACTCAGATACAAATTTATACTTAAAAAATGTTAGGAGATACAAAGCCTGAGAGACTCTTAGTCACGTACAAGCCACCATATTTCTCATATTCTATATAAAGCTGTTTTAACAGTTTAATGAGTAATCTAAAAAAATTATGTACAGTGTAAGTGAATTAATGTTACTGGAAAAATGTTAAGCTTTGATATTTCCAAAGTTTTTCATGCTTCCATCCATTAGCTAAATGTGACAGCTCAGCTTTTTGGGACCATGTGTATTAGAGCAATCACCTATCCACAGGCTGTAAGATCATATTTCCTCATCAAAGGCAAATGTCCTTCATTTTCCCTTCTAGGCTTACACTTGAGGTAGATTCTCAAATGCATTGAGACAGTTCCTCCCACCGGGCTATCTTTACAGTGGGTAGGGTCAGCAGTATAAACAAGGTTGCTTGATGCGAGTTTGTAAGAAACCAGCACCTTCAATAGCCTTTTGGCCTGTTGGACCAGTGTCTGAAAAGTCAGTCTTTGATTTAGAATCATTTGTTTTAAGGAGCTAACAGCATTTATAAATCCAATATCCCAGAGAGGGCAACACTTGAAGACATTTCGCTTTATTGTAAATCAGGCCATTCAAAACTCTTGCAGTTATAGCCACATGTACAGAAATCCACATCTAGGTAAGGTGAAAAATGAATAATAAAAGTACATAGAGGGGGACCTACCTATAGTATCCAACTTGAACCAAATGCTTATGGATTATTTGTTCACTCTAGGTGTAGCTTAGGTTTTTTAGTGTTTTTTGCTTTGTTTTGTTTTGTTTTTTTTGGTCAGCCATTTTTTTGTAGTGCTCCTAGTTCCATGATTTAATTTTAGTAAAATCAAATTTGAATAGCCCAAAGTTATATAATTAATGACTTTCTGTTTCAATTACAGTCACTAATTGATCGTAGCCTGCTCAGCGGACCCCTGGTGGCAGGCAGTCACACTGCAATTTGGGCAGATGGAGATCCTGCCAGTTTGCTAATTTGTTTGGCCAGCTAGTATGTATTACTTTAAAATCTTAGGTAGTGGCAATATCTCAAAACTGTGCAGGTCACATTTCCTTACACACCACCATGTTGGGTGTGATGGAGTAAAAATGAAGACCTTGATTGAGGGGAGGTTGCATAGGGAGATGCTCATTAGGTACAGTGTAGGGAAGAAGTATTTCTATCAATGGATATTTATGGGAAAATATTCTGACAAGTTGGAAGATGACTGTTTGTTAGCTCATACCTTTGTGTTAGATTACTTTCTTGGTCAAAATTTACTTATTTCTGATATTCGGTCAGCTTGGTTAGTAGCACTTCT
Organism: Aepyceros melampus; assembly: GCA_006408695.1. Taxonomy (NCBI): domain Eukaryota; kingdom Metazoa; phylum Chordata; class Mammalia; order Artiodactyla; family Bovidae; genus Aepyceros; species Aepyceros melampus. The sequence continues at coordinate 32,656 of SJXQ01002064.1, forward strand.
TTCCTTTAAAAGTAATTCTAAATTTTGAAGCTATAAAGGCTAGGCCACAGGCCCCACATGCATTTATAAATGTGAAGAATGGCAGGTCTAGAAAGTTATTAGGGGAACTGGTTCTCAAAGTGGGATTTCCAGACCAGCAGGATCTGGATCACCTGGAAGCTTATTAGAAATGCAAATTTTTGGACCCCATTCTAGACTTACTGAATCAGAAACTCTGGGGATGGGAAGCAGAATTTTGCATTTTCACAAATTTTTTCCTGGTGATTCTGATTTGTGATAAAGGCAGATGTAAGGCTAGGAATCAAACAAAAGTATCAGAGTCCAGAGTTCTTGCTCTGGGCCACCAGTACTCAAGGAGTTGTGAAGGTATCATCTCCCAAATGATGGGAGACACAGCAAACACAGCTTTCCAAAACCCAAGTGGCTAAAATGGAAGCATCATTCCAAAGTTTAACAAAGCTAGAGCAAACATGGAGGAAATAGTCTTCCTCCAAATATACTCCCATCCAAAGGAAGTTAAAATCTCTAAAACTTGAGATCCCTTGAAATACAACTCCTATTTTATATTGTGTGTGTGGTTTGGTATAATTCTGTTCATATATTTCATTTTGGTCCATGGAAGGACACTTTCCTCTTCATTGCCCTTGTCTATGGGGTTGTGGTGGTAAAAGCTATAACTTATCTCCATTGCTTTCAAATCTGCTCTCCTGTACCTCCCTTACAAATACCCAGAGTGTTGCACTCAGGGCTCCATACCTAAAGACTAGCTTGGTATATAAGTAAGACAAAAAGGGGATTTAAGATGGTAAAGAAGAGAGAGAGAACCAACATTGACAAAGAAAAACTGGGGTGGGGAGAGGATTATAAAAGAAAAAAAAAGGAGAGCAAGAGAAAGATAACTGAGTTAGAAAAGAAAGGAGAGAAAGAGAAAGAGACACCAGGAGTAAGGAATCTGAGGCAAGAGTAGGGAGGGTGGAAGAGACAGGAACACGCAGCAGCTGTTTGGAATAGATTGCGTGCACCATCCATTCTGAGTGGACTCTTTCCTGTGTTCATCAGCAGTCTGCAATGTGGTGATTAATCATTCATGTCAGAATCCCTAATCCTATTCAATAGAAAACAAATGCCATGGCACCCAGCCCTTTGCTTATCCCATGCACTCCGCATGCTTGCCTGGGCAAAGCTGTCTGGGACAAAGATGGTTTTCTGGGGACCCTCAATGTGAATTATTGGCAACTCCACAAGTTGAAGATGTCCTATGATCTCAAGGGCCTTGCCTTTTATGAGAAGAAAAGAAATTCACTAGCAAGAAAGGTCAAGCTGTGCTAGTTAAGCAAATGATCAACATTCATTTAACTCTTTTTAGAGAAAAAAGTAGCCTCAGTTATTTATAAAGCTCCATCTTCTAAGGAACACAGAGCAACTCACACCAGTTACTTCATCAGTCCTCCTGGAATCTCTTTGTGGCAGGGGTTAGCTCTGTTGTCTCATTTTGCAAATTCTTTCTGAGGTTGTGTAATCTTTTGTCCTACCCATTTGTCTTCTGGCTTCACTTTCTTCATCACTATTTATTTCTTTATCCAAATAACTTTCAACTGGAAGGAAGAATGTAGAAAAATAATATCTTAAGTGGTATTAATACAAACTGCCTTGGAAAGTGCCATTTTCACTGTACAGTTAGGATTGGATTGAAGCACTCAGGCTTTAGAATCAGAAAGGCTAAGCTTCAAATCCCAGTTCAACACCTGAGTAGCTTTATAGCCATGGCACATGAATTACATCCATAAGCATCTATTTCTTCATGTGCTAAGACTGGGATACTGGTAAGATGTAAATGAAATGATGCATAATATACAGGAGGTACTCAATACCTGCTGTCTGGTAAGTCAGAGAACTTTCATCATCACTGTCACACTTTTTTTGAGGAAGAATCTGAGCAGGTAGAGATGTGTTTGGGAAAGAGTATTACTTTTTAACAATTAATTGCAAGGCAAAGTTTCTATTACCTACAGTTTTTGTAACCTACCTCATGTAGAGAAATGAGGAAAGAGGCAGATGAACCAAGCACATGGGAAGCTCAAGAAAATACAGTCATAAAAATTAGTATTCTTTGGTCCAAGTTCATCAACAACAACAAGAAAGATTCAGAGAAGTTGTAACACTGAGTCATCTGGCACGCTCACGCAAGGTCAGACAATCTTTGAAGTGTTTTCTTGTTTTCCACATACATGGGAGTACAAGGCAGTAGGATGTGGGGCTGAGACAGAAAGATAAATGGATGGTTGCAGAGCACCTATATGGGTGCCCAAGAAATATTTATTAGATGGACATGTGGTTGCAAAACAACTGAGCATCGGGTGGGCCTTTTGAAGAAAATACTCTCCTGGGCCTTGGAATCAACAGAGGGCCCAAAACATCCAGGTTTGGGGATTGTACCAGAGAGGGTAAGGAAAAATTGTGAAATACCAGAGGAAACTACAGGAATGGAATTTCAGCCTTTAAAAAAAATATATATAGAAAGTACCTGCCTCCTAACTCCCTTTTGATCTTCTGAAGGAAGAGTGAAATCGCAAACATTGACTTTAATTAATATTCACATAAACTATGCTTTATTAAAATGAATACATATTTAATAACATAGAATGCAAAATTCAGATCAATTATAAACATAGAACATATATCCCTCTCTGAAAAAAGTCTCAAATTTGAGGGGGGAGGGTCACTATCTTATTCAAGCATTTCAGTGGAAATGTTGAGAAATAATGGATCAAAACAAGAAAAAGTAAAAGTAAAAATAAAAAACAGCAATAAATCCACAATCAATGGAGTAGTGATGGGTTATACTTTACCTAATGGAGAGACAATAAATAATAATTCCCCTCCAATATTCCTCATAAACTTAATTTTATTGTTATTCTTTCACTCAAATGAAAGACTGCAAGGAAGGCCACCCTATGAAATATAAAGAGACTAAATGGAAAACCTAAGAGGACACCAAAGCAGAATTCAATATATATATTCAAGAGGAGAGAACATTTAGATAATGCTGGTTCACAGTTGGAATTCAAGAAATGTGAGTTGAATCCATTGTAAAAAGAGGCAAAGTGTGGCAGTGAGAAGTCTGGAATGAAGAAGTGCATGACGCTCCCTCATAATCCCCCAGCCCCTCAAAGGATGTTGTGAAGGACAAGCTTTCTATTTTCTCACCAGGTGGTTCTGCAATCAGAGTTGCATAGTCAAAGACTTCTGCGCTGGTTAGAATATGGATCTCAGAGTGGCATTTATTACACACTCATGCTATTCTGAGTCCTGGGAAGAAGCGGTGGAATTCTTGCTGACAAAGAGCTGCCCATGAGGTTGATCAGGAGGAAAGCAGGACTTTGATGATCACCCTCAGTGACCCCTCCTTGATAGTCAAGGACTCTTCTGTCAACAGAGAGCACATCCTAGGTGGCCCAGGCGGTGCAGAAGAGATTCAAACATCAGGTGCTTTTGGTCCCTTTCATCCGTACTTCTAAGAATGCTTGTCATTCAGTGGCTTAGAATTAAATTTCCAGAGAACTCTTTTTGTGGTTTTATTCTAATTCAGCATTTTGTTAACATTAGAACCTAAGATCTATAAGCCAGGTCTTTACTCCTACACTAAGAATAAGAAAACATCATGGTTATTGTGGGTTTGTTTCCTAATATAGGTGAATTCTACTCCTTTCCTCTGTCCCTCCCTCAGCAGCCTAACAGGAGTCTGGGATGTGAATTTATTCCTCTCAGAACTGCAGTTTATCATCACTGAGTGCTCTCTAAATCCATTTTAATTCACTCTTGTGTCTCAGAGGGCGTGGCTGCATGACTAAAATGTCCTCCCACAGAGAAACGAACAAAAGCAACATGCTCAGCCCTGATGGCGTATGGCCACTTGACCCTGATTGTCAGACATCTTCTTTGGGTTCCAGCGGAACAGGAAAATGAATAATAAGAAATCTAAACCATTTAATTCCCCTCCAATATTCCTGAGAGAGTTTAATCTTTAAGCATAGAAGCAGCAGAATTTCATCTTTATCTTCTCGTATAAGAAAATGTAATGACTCTTATTTGGACATCTAAATTCCAGAAACATTCAGAGTGGCAAAAATGGGGACTCAGTAAATGTATGGGACTAGTAAACTATAATAGGTATAACCATTTGATTTTGCTATTTTGTTTATTCAAGCTAAATTCTCATGATCACTGCCTTACCAACACTTTTAATTACTTTTCTTCCATTGTCTATTGTTTCCCATCCAACAGATGAGAATTTCCTATTTCTTATACTAGTAATGTTCTTTCAGAGAGATAAACACTTAAATACAGAGTAAAGTAAGTTAGAAAGAGGAAAACAAATATTGTATATTAACATGTACATGTAATCTAGACAAATGGTACAGATAAACCTATTTGCAGGGCAGGTATAGAGACACAGATGTAGAGAAGAGTTGTGTGGATACAGAGGGTGGGAAAGAGGGTGTGCGATGAACTAGGAGATTGGAACTGACGTATATACAATACCATGTGTAGAATAGCTAGTGGAAATCTGCTACATAGAAGAGAAAGCTCAGTCAGGTGCTCTGTGATGATCTAGGGATTGGGAGGAAGGTCCAAGAGGGAGGGGATATATGCATACATAAAGCTGATGAACTTCATTATCCAGCAGAAACTAACACAATATTGTAAAGCAACTATATGCCAATTAAAAAAAAAGTTTGAATAATCCTCTTATTTTTTCTGCTTTTAGGCACAACAAAATAAAACTACAATTTTTTTTTTTTTCTGTTAGTTTCCTGGACATCAGAATAAAAAATGAACAAACATTGTTTGCAGTTATTTCTTTGCTCCATGCTCACTCTGTGGGAATAAATGTGTATTAATTATTGCATCTGTAATATAATAATAGGAGATTCATCTCACAATGACTCAAATTATTTAATAAATGCCTACTATGTTCTAGGTATTTTGCTAGTGATAAAATAGTGAACAGAGTTGACATAGTCCTTGTATTTACAAAATTAATAGATTAGTGGGGATCAGAGGTAAGTAAATAATGAAATAAATGTCACAATAATGTCAAAGCACAGAAGAGAAATACCTAATTCACGCTTAGAGGTCCACTGAAAGTTTTTAAGTGAAAGTATCTGACATCTAAACTGAAGAGTGGAGGAAGGTAATGAAAAGAAAAGAGCAGAAGTGTATTAAGGAGGAAGGTGAGGAGAAAGGGGGGAAGTGTTGCAGGCCTAGGGACCACTACGAACAAATACCCAGAAGCAAATCACTGAGGGGGAGAGGAGTGGTGAGATGTAGAACTGAGCAAGGAATCAAATGACAAATCAAGGAATATCTTTTAAGTCATCTTTAATGGCTTTATGGAACCACTGAGGTTTGAAGCAGGGAAGCAATATGATCAGATTTGCATTTTACACAAAGCTTTCTGGTTATACACTGATATGGGATTAAAGGGTGATGAGAGGGCTTCCCTGGTGGCTCAGAGGTTAGAGGGTCTGTCTGCAATGCAGGAGACATGGGTTCGATCCTTGGGTCGGGAAGATCCCCTGGAGAAGGAAATGGCAACCCACTCCAGTATTCTTGCCTGGAGATTCCCATGGACGGTGAAGCCTGGTGGGCTACAGTCTACAGTGTTGCAAAGAGTTGAACACGACTGAGCGACTTCACTTCACTTACCATCATCTCACTTTTTAATTACCATCTCAAACATGGTGGAGGGAATGAAGATAACGGTGACCTCCTTCAAAAGATCCCATGCATGTGCTGCTACACTCAGTGCCCCCAACCCTGCAGCAGGCCACCACCGACCCATGCCTCAATGGAGACTCCTGGACACTCACAAGAGTGGCCAAGAGGAGCTATCCCACGTCTGAGGTCAGGGGTGGCAGCCAAGAAGAGCAAATCCCACGTCCAAGGAGCAGCAGCTGCACGGGCTCAGGAGGGCCGAGAGGAGCTACTCCACGTTCCAGGTAAGGAGGGGAGACCTCCTCCAAGGTAAGGAGTAGCGGCAGCACTTTGCTGGAGCAGCCATAAGGAGATACCCCACGTCCAAGGTAAGAGAAACCCAAGTAAGACGGTAGGTGTTGCAAGAGGGCATCAGAGGGCAGACATACTGAAACCATACTCACAGAAAGCTATTCTTGTCTAACTCAATGAAACTATGAGTCAAACCATGTGAGGCCACCCAAGATGGATGGGTCATGGTGGAGAGGTATGACAGAATGTGGTCCACTGGAGAAGGGAATGGCAAACCACTTCAGTACTCTTGCCTTGAGAACCCCATGAATAGTATGAAAAGGCAAAATGATAGGATACTGAAAGAGGAACTCCCCTGGTCGGTAAATACCCAATATGTTACTGGAGATCAGTGGAGAAATACCTCCAAAAGAATGAAGGGATGGCGCCAAAGCAAAAGCAATACCCAGCTGTGGATGTGACTGATGATAGATGCAAGGTGCGATGCTATAAAGAGCAATATTGCATAGGAACCTGAAATGTTAGGTCCATGAATCAAGGCAAATTGGAAGTGGTCAAACAAGAGATGGAAAGAGTGAACATTGACATTCTAGGAATCACAGAACTAAAATGGACTGGATGGGTGAATTTAATGCAGATGATCATTATATCTACTACTGCGGGCAGGAATCCCTTAGCAGAAATGGAGTAGCCATCATGGTCAACAAAAGAGACCAAAATGCAGTACTTGGATGCAATCTCAAAAATGACAGAATGATCTCTGTTCATTTCCAAGGCAAACCATTCAATATCATGGTAATCCAAGCCTATGCACCAACCAGTAAGGCTGAAGAAGCTGAAGTTGAACAGTTCTATGAAGACCTAAAGACCTTTTAGAACTAGCAACCAAAAAAGATGTCCTTTTCATTATAGGGGACTGGAATGCAAAAGTAGGAAGTCAAGAAACACCTGGAGTAACAGGCAAATTTGGCCTTGGAATGCGGAATGAAGCAGGGCAAAGACTAATAGAGTTTTGCCAGGAAAACGCACTGGTCAAAGCAAATACCCTCTTCCAACAACACAAGAGAAGACTCTACATATGGACATCACCAGATGCTCAACACTGAAATCAGACTGATTTTATTCTTTGCAGCCAAAGATGGAGAGCTCTATACAGTCAACAAAAACAAGACCAGGAGCTGACTGTGGCTCGGGTCACGAACTCCTTATTACCAAATTCAGACTGAACTTGAAGAAAATAGGAATAACCACTATGCCATTCAGGTATGGCCTAAATCAAATCCCTTATGATTATACAGTGGAAGTGAGAAATAGATTTAAGGGACTAGATCTGATAGACATAGTGCCTGATGAACTATGGATGGAGGTTCGTGACATTGTAGAGGAGACAAGGATCAAGATCATCCCCATGGAAAAGAAATGCAAAAAAGCAAAATGGCTCTCTGGGGAGGCCTTAAAAATAGCTGTGAAAAGAAGAGAAGTGAAAAGCAAAGGAGAAAAGGAAAGATATAAGCATCTGAATGCAGTGTTCCAAAGAATAGCAAGGAGAGATAAGAGAGCCTTTCTCAGCAATCACTGCAAGGAAATAGAGGAAAAGAACAGAATGGGAAAGACTAGAGATCTCTTCAAGAAAGTTAGGGAAACCAAGGGAATATTTCACGCAAAGATGGGCTCGATAAAGGACAGAAATTGTATGGACCTAATAGAAGCAGAAGATCTTAAGAAGAGGTGGCAAGAATACACAGAAGAACTGTACAAAAAAGATCTTCATGACCCGGATAATCACGATGGTGTGATCACTCATCTAGAGCCAGACATCCTGGAATGTGAAGTCAAGTGGGCCTTAGAAAGCATCACTGCGAACAAAGCTAGTGGAGGTGATGGATTCCAGTTGAGCTATTTCAAACCCTGAAAGATGATGCTATGAAAGTGCTGCACTCAATATGCCAGCAAATTTGGAAAACTCAGCAGTGGCCACAGGACTGGAAAAGGTCAGTTTTCATTCTAATCCCAAAGAAAGGCAATGCAAAAGAATGCTCAAACTAATGCACAATTGCACTCATTTCACACACTAGTGAAGTAATGCTCAAAATTCTCTAAGCCAGGCTTCAGCAATACATGAACCATGAACTTCCTGATGTTCAAGCTGGGTTTAGAAAAGGCAGAGGAACCAGAGATCAAATTGCCAACATCCACTGGATGATGGAAAAAGCAACAGAGTTCCAGAAAAACATCTATTTCTGCTTTATTGACTACGCCAAAGCCTTTGACTGTGTGGATCACAATAAATTGTGGAAAATTCTGAAAGAGATTGGAATACCAGACCACCTGACTTGCCTCTTTAGAAACCTATATCCAGATTAAGAAGCAACAGTTACAACTGGACGTGGAACAACAGATTGGTTCCAAATAGGAAAAGGAGTATGTCAAAGCTGCATATTGTCACCTGCCTATTTAACTTATATGCAGATTACATCATCAGAAATGCTGAAAGAAGCACAAGCTGGAATCAAGATTGCCGGGAGAAATATCAATAACCTCAGATATGCAGATGACACCACCCTTATGGCAGAAAGTGAAGAAGAACTAAAGAGCCTCTTTATGAAAGTGAAAGAGGAGAGGGAAAAAGTTGGCTTAAGGCTCAACATTCAGAAAACGAAGATCATGACATCTGGTCCCATCACTTCATGGCAAAAAAATGGGGAAACAGTGGAAACACTGTCAGACTTTATTTATTTATTTGGCTCCAAAATCACTGCCGATGGTGACTACAGCCATGAAATTAAAAGACGCTTACTCTTTGGAAGAAAAGTTATGACCAGCCTAGATAACATATTCAAAAGCAGAGACATTACTTTGCCAACTAAGGTCCATCTAGTCAAGGCTACGGTTTTTCCTGTGGTCACGATGGATGTGAGAGTTGGACTGTGAAGAAGGCTGAGAGCCAAAGAATTGATGTTTTGAACTGTGGTGTTGGAGAAGACTCTTGAGAGTCCCTTGGACTGCAAGGAGATCCAACCAGTCCATTCTGAAGGTGATCAACCCTGGGATTTCTTTGGAAGGAATGATGCTAGAGCTGAAACTCCAGTACTTTGGCCACCTCATGCAAAGAGTTGACTCATTGGAAAAGACCCTGATGCTGGGAGGGATTGGGGGCAGGAGGAGAAGGGGACAACCGATGATGAGATGGCTGGATGGCATCACTGACTCAATGGACTTGAGTCTGAGTGAACTCTGGGAGTTGGTGAAGGACAGGGAGGCCTGGCGTGCTGTGATTCATGAGTTCGCAAAGAGTCGGACACGACTGAGCGACTGAACTGAACTGAACCACAATCATCTGAATTGCAAGGCAAATAACCTGCGCTGCTGCTGCTGCTGCTAAGTCGCTTCAGTCGTGTCCGACTCTGTGCGACCCCATAGACAACAGCCCACCTGCGCTAGAAAGTGGTAATGGCACAGGTAAAAAGTAGTTAAATTCTAGAGGTCTTTAAGAAGTAGAATTGCTGAACTTGGTAATTAGAAGGAAAAGACCCTGATGCTGGGAGGGATTGGGGGCAGGAGGAGAAGGGGACAACCGATGATGAGATGGCTGGATGGCATCACTGACTCAATGGACTTGAGTCTGAGTGAACTCTGGGAGTTGGTGAAGGACAGGGAGGCCTGGCGTGCTGTGATTCATGAGTTCGCAAAGAGTCGGACACGACTGAGCGACTGAACTGAACTGAACCACAATCATCTGAATTGCAAGGCAAATAACCTGCGCTGCTGCTGCTGCTGCTAAGTCGCTTCAGTCGTGTCCGACTCTGTGCGACCCCATAGACAACAGCCCACCTGCGCTAGAAAGTGGTAATGGCACAGGTAAAAAGTAGTTAAATTCTAGAGGTCTTTAAGAAGTAGAATTGCTGAACTTGGTAATTAGATTCATGCTTTAGGAAGAAAGATGAACCAAGGATATGCCCACATTGGTGGTTTGGGTAACTATCTTGTTGGTGATATTGCTAGTCACTGAGATGGGGCAATGTTTATTATTATGCCTTTGCCCATTTAAAAGTTTATCTCCAGGGGAGAAATACTGAAAGCAGTAGTAAATACCTGTAAGACAATGGTCTCCACCTTACTGAATAATGACATTACTAAGTAGCTTTTAAAGAGTAACTGTATGAATTCTTAAACTCCGCCCCCCCCCCCTTCTCCAGCAAGACTCTAATTTAATTGGTTAGTATATAACCTAGGATAATAATATTTTAAGGACCCCTGCCGTCCACTCCAGGTGATTCTGAAACACTGCCATTGTTGAGAGCTCCTGGTCAGAGAAGAAAGTAAGACCTGATACAAGGATAATAAGACATCCTTATCTCTATTGAAAGTCTTTGACTATCAGGTTTAAAAGCATGAAGATAATTCCACAAGTCTGTTCAAAATTCATTGTGGCATTCTTCTCTAGTCACTCCATCATCTGTTACACACATCAGTCTCTTATACAGCAACAGACCCTTTTACATTGTCAGTCTCCAAAACCTTCCATCAATGGTAAAATTCACAAATTAAAAGTCTGAATCACCTTTGAGTCTCTTCTTCCTTTATTTTCAATCAGTCACCAAACCCTACTAGTTTTCTCTTCACAATTTATTTATAAATATATATATATTTCCCCAATTTCAATATCTGAATCCTCCCACCTGGCTTATTCTGAAGTCCTGCTAATGGGCATCTCCCCTTTAGGCTTGCCCACCCACCCCTTGCCACTGCTTCGTATTCCCATGTCATGATCTTTCTAAAATATAATTTCCATCATGTAACTTTCCTGATCAGTTTTTTTCTTCACCTGATATTCATATCCTCTATAATCTACCTTTCCAGGTTATTATTTAACTAATTACTTTCAAAACAATTGGCTTCAGCGAATCTGGGCCTATTCATTACTTATATATGAAACACTCCTTCTATCTCTGCACTTTTGACATATTTCTCATGTTTCTCTCTCTTCACTCAGTTCCAACCCATTCATTAAAGCCTGCTGAATCCTAACCTTCTCAACATAGCCTTCCCTAATCATTCCAAACTGTAATCTTCCCATGAACTCATAGCAATTATTGTTTATACCACTCATTTGCTACTTAAGGTTAAATCCCTCTGTGAAATTTCTCTTAATTTATGCTACAATTTAATGTCTCATTTTCCCAAATAGTTTATAAGCTGTCACTATGAGGATAAAACATGGCTCCTATAAGGTTCCTTGAACATAATAAGTATTCAAATTTATTATTTAAAGAAATGAATAAATGAATGAATAATGATCTGGTCTTTACATATCACAGTGACTGTGTGTCTTACTTTTGATACTGATGGAAAGATGTATCCTCATCTTCCTCTCCAGATCAGAGTTCCTTATACCTATAATTTTTGGAGGGTTGCCACGTTACCCCAGATGCATTATCACAGTGCATGATTATAAGACAGTCAAGTGCACACACCAAACCCAAAGGAAATGCAGAGGAGTCCACTACTTTTTCCTTCAATTTTCATTTCAGTCCATGTTGATGATACTTGAGATGTGAATTGGAGTGTCCCTTCTCCCTGGTCTTCTATCCTTCTCTTACCTTTCCTCAATGTGTATACTCCTTGCTTTTTGTTCTTTGTTTTTATTTTGTTTCTTTTTTTTTTTAACTCCTCCACCTCTTTCAGACTCAGTCTTCGGGTCTGCTTTGAACTCCTCTCAGCCTCTGGTCTAGATTTTCCTTTAATGGAGCTGACAGGAAATGAGGGAGCCTCAGATCCTGTGCAGGATGTAGGGTGGAAGAGGAACCAAAAATAGGCCCTTTCCCAGAGTACCCTCTGTGGCAAAAACAAAATATGTTATTATGCTCAAGGAATGGCTGTCTCCTTTCTTGGACTTACCAAAAAACCTACTTTAGTTATATTAGTTTGGTAGGAGTCCAGATGCTAGAAGCAGTGGCAAGGACATGTGGTTTGTCCCCAGGAAAAAGAGGGAAGAAAAATGTAGAGGAAGTGGTTCTGTACTTGAGAAGTGTCTTGAGGTACACTGACCACCATCTTATGCCCCATGCGAAGCACAACATTCTCTCCTTAGCTGGCACAGAATAGTGTTTCTCAGGAAGGATGTCATAGCTTTTTTCCAAATTGTGTCTCCTTTTTAATCCCCCAAACCATCTGGAACAACCTGTTATGTAGTCCAGTGCCAAGAAATAAGAATGAGTCAGATATCTAAAAGGGGTCATGAATATATTCTCTATGGATCAAAATGGTAGGCAGTAAGTGGAAGCTCGATTTAGGGAAAAAACTAAAATGTGTAGTTTTACAAAAATAGAATGGTTTCTCTCCCTCACTGAATGAATTTTCTGTGATGGAGTTCAGCCAGCTGAGTTGTCCACATGGTGAGGCTGTCCTAGAGTAGTTTATGCACTGGTTGAGCAGTTGTACTCCATGGCTTGTATGATTGATTTCAACACAGGAATTGTACATGTACTGTAGTAGCTTCTGAGTTGTGGTGGGAGAACCCAGGATTTGGCCTTAGAAGACCCAACCTTTAGTCTCAGCCTGAATCAGTTCCCCTATTCCTCATGTTTGAACCAAGTAAATCCTAAGAGCCTGGCAACTGTCGACATGCTACCTTTGTGACCACCAAACTATAAATAACATCAAGCAGAGACTATATCACAGCCTCTCTGAAAATGATGTATTTCGATCCACTTAGTTTACAGATGAGAGAACTGAGGTTCAGAGAAGTTGAGTTTTATGCATTATTTTTGGTTCCCACAGTACTTAATATATCATGGGTTCTATATATACATATAATGATTCTTGAATTAAGCTGAATTTGCAAAAGATGGCCTTATTTTCATGAGGATCAGATGGTTATTTGAAATTAGTCTGACATTTTTGGTTCCTGTACCCTCCCAGATTTTTTCTTCATATGCTCAGATAGCCAGCCCCTATTTCTTGCCCATATGGCAGCATTTGATTGTGAGTCTGCTGTGGGGCTCAGCCAAGCATGGCTTGTGATACCTGCAGCCACTCCTGCTGTAGTTCCCAGCTCCCAAGTCTTCCTAGAGACAGTCAGGTGCTAGGCTATTAGAGAAGGCATCTCCCTAGCTTTCCTTGGCATAGTCCATACATAAAGGAGGCCAGCAGGTACAATACCACCTTCCCCCAAATCCCACTCTCTGCCCTCTCAAACCAGACCCCACATCCACATTATAGAATTCTATAATAAATACTAGATTTGAAGTCAGAAAACATGAATGCCAATCCTGGTTTGGTCAGCAATAGTCTGGGTAGCTTGGTCAGACTAAGCTGGGAGTCTGATCAGGGAAATTCAAAGGAAAAGCAAGAGGTAAAATATTTGAAAATGCTTTATATAATAAATGTTACATACATTTGTCTCTTATCCTTGTACTATTTTTTCTGCCCTTTTTTTTGTTTGTTTGTCAACTAAATACTTTTATCTATAGTGACATGGAAATTGCCCTGACCTTGTTAATTATTTAAGGTGCATGTTCTTGGGCGAGTATTGATCTTTCTAAACATCAGTGCCTTCATTTTTAAGTGAGGTATTACCCTCTTGCTCTGCCTACTTCAGAGTTATTGTGAAAATCAAAGGAGATATTTTGTCACAATGCTTCATAACTTAAAATTTAGAAAGTTTCTTAACGCACAATGATTACTTTTCTACATAATGCCATCTCAGTTCTATTTTCTGCTTCTTAACTAAATTCTCTTCTTGATGTACAATTTTCTTCTACTGCCAGTAAGGAACTTTCTGTCCCACATAGGCATTTGAAGTGAAGTAATCAATTAAAAAATGTCGGGAAAAAAATCCATCCATGTCTGCAAAACACACTCACATAGTCCATGTTTGAGAAATGAACTTGGAGTTACCAAGTGTTACTTTATATATTTACAATCTTTTGTTTGGGAACAGTTTCCTCTTCATGTCTTTATTTGACTCTCAGAAAAAAACCAATGAGGTAGGGAAGGAATCCATAAACACACTGTGCAAACAGGAATCAAGCCTTATGGAAGAGATGGCTCCAGGTCACTTAGCAGATAGCATGCTGACTCTGAATCCAGAGATTTGTGTTCATTCTTCCTCATTATTTACTCATTAACTATGTGAGTTTGAACATAGAGGGTCTCTGCATTGTTTGGTTTTATTTCTTCTCTTAAACATGGGAAGAAACATACCTACTTTATGGATTTTTCCTAAGATGGAAATAAGAAAACAATAAGCAATGCTAATCACAATGCCTTTTGCACATAGTAAATGCTGAACAATAGTAATTGTTCTTATTAATAAGACCCTGAGTGTTCCATTTGCAAAGCTTTTCCCATTCAGCGAGGTCCTGATTTTTTCTTTCTTTCTTTCTTTTTATTTTTTAACAATATAGGTATTTTTACCTCATGCATTGTTAAGCTCTAAATTATCTCTGGTATACTAAAACTGGACTTCTTTACCTTAGGTAAGAGTTGGTTATTTTGAATGACTATGCAATCAGCTAGCCAAGATTTCAACTTTAGCTGTATAACTATCTTGTCTAGAAAAGAATTGTATAATTATTTGAACATTCCCTTTGTGCTTTTCTTTTATTATTTTATGAAAATGAGAGGGAAACAGAAAAATGAATGTGCTCATACTTGTAGCAAGAAACACAGGTCCCATAAATTTTCTGTGGTTGAGACAAAGATGGCAGTCCCTAGACAGTCTAGAATTGATGAATCTGTGTTGAAGCCTTAAGCTGATCAACTGGGCATAGACTTGCAAAAGAAAAGAATATAAGAATGAATAGAGCCCTGGAAATACACCTTTTATAATTCCATATAACTAGTAAGGCATATTTGATAATTATTTTTATGATTTTTTAACTTTTTAGAGACAAGAAAATCACTATAATCTTTAAATCAATTGTTTGAATTTCTCATAGTTGACTTCCATGTGAGAAGGGTTAGAAAGTCAGTATCTAAGAAGATGGGAACTTGCTTCCAGAAAAGGTCAATGTATAAAAATTATTGGTATTAATAATATGCTCCCCTCAGAGTCCTTTTGTTCTAGTCTTCAGGAAAACACAGAAAAAATCCAAAATTACAAGGTAATTTTTGTAAGAAAACAAAAACAAAACAGCAATACAAGCATTGCTGATTGCAGAGGACCTTAATAATATAGCTCTTAAGCACATTTGTTAGTATATTAACAGAACATTTCTAAGGAAAAACATGATTCTTCTTTCTGCTACACTCCAGAAAGCTGGATACTTCTGACTGGTGTCTGCCCTGACAATAGATGGAACTGGAGATCTATTTCCTTGAGGCTGTATAAGAAGTGTCTATTGATACCTTTGTGCATTTCTGGAGGACAAAAAACAAAGTATGTTTTCTTTAATAGTTTTTGCCTCACTCATTTTTAAATAAAGATGTTTAAGTTAGGTCACTGGAGAAGCTCGAAACTCAGGCCATGTTCCTTTAAACAAAATGACATTTCTTAGTAAAGAGGTTCTCAGTGTCCCCTGCAGAAATGTATCTGATTTCAGAAAAGGATTGATTCAAATAAAAATGTGTTTTATAAGAAAAATTATTTTCTGCTGAGAAAACACATAGTTTGGGGTAAATTTATAGTTCTGGCCAGGTCATTAATATCTGGTTGTCAAAAAGTATTGGTTTGAACAAAAATATGTTGTAATAAAAATGCATTGTTTTGAAGAAATTTATTGGCCCCATGAAAACCTATTCGATTCTGAAAGATATGTTGATTTCAATGAAAAATCTATTTGTTTTACAGGAGATAGTGCTGGACTTTCAGCTTTTCTATGGGAAATCCTCTCTGTGACATTGATATTCACTTAGAAAAATGAAACATAGGCATAATTAGTGGGAAGACTGTGAAGAGAGAGTAGAAGTTCCACTTAATCAATAATACTTAAAACAGACATAACAAGCTTCCATCTTCTGGGCATATTGACAAACATTTGCCAGTGAATCCTTCCAAACAGCCCAAAGAGGGGTGTGGCTGGCTGTGATTTTAGAGGATGGACACTCATTGTAAGACAAGTATTAGGAAGATGGAAAAAGCGTCCCAAGTTGAACCCCAGACATAGCAAACCTCAAGCAAACCACTGGTTTGTTAGATGCCTACCGTAAACTCAGCCTACAGACTTGTCCTCCTCTCCTGTCCCTGTCTGTGGTTGAAATAGAGTCTTGAAGCACTTAAGAATCAAGTTGTCAGATCCTTTTCTCTCAAAAAATATGTTCACTTTTGAAAAAGAGACATATAAAAATGGCATCATCATTGGGCTTGCTCAGGGTGGGCAAAGCGGTCTGTGTCTTTTCTCTAAAACAAAAGTCTGTCTTTAAAATATTGATGAAAATCAGTGAATCCAAAAATCAGTTCTGATATCTTTAGCTATTTGTTTCAAGCAGGAGTTGACAAAGTTTCCCTGTTAAAGTCCAGATAATGACTATTTTAGGCTTTGCGTGGAGTAAGTTCTTCATTGCTACTACTCACCTGAGCCACTGTAGTGTAAATTGTAGACAATTTACAAATTGTCAATTGTAGACAATAAATAAATGAATGAGCATGACTGTGTTCAATAAAACAGATAGAGGCTTGATAAGGCCCACAGGCCTTAATATGCTTAAAGAATCATTCACTTCATAGCTTACCCAAGTAGGTGTGCAGAAATATGCCTTTAAGAAAGCTAGTATGCAGGGAGCAAACATGGATAGCCTATGAAAAATGACACATGTGCAAATCCCAAGAGAAGTGGACTGATGCAGAGAGAATCCAAAGAGGACAATGTCTTGAAGGACAAAGATTCTACAGTAGCTTCAAGGAATCAAATGTAATATCAGAGCCCAGTCTCATTCCTTCATACTTGGTAAAACATTATTGTTTGACATCCTTTCTTTCAGTATTTGTCAAAAATAAACAGTAAGAATAGAATTTAGTTGTGAGCTTTCTTTTTGTAAAATTCTAGAGGTAAGTATAAAAGAAAGTTTTTTGTTGTTGTTGTTGTTGTTTTTTAGTTCTAACTGTGGGCTGCTGTTGGATGTGGTTCTGGGTATGTTATAGGAAAGTGAAGCTCACGGTCAGGTCTCCTTTGCCTTAAAATAGTTGCCTTGGTCAAATGTGGTGTTACTCAGGATTCCATGACAATAAACTAAAACATTCTAGAAGTTCTTTGATAATCATACTGCCTGAAGCTGTACAGGCAGAATGGGCAAGGTCATACCCAGAATGTGTGTTGATTTCTGTCAAGATAAATAAAATTCATCACTTCTCCGGTGAAAGAAGTAAAATGTAGTCAATTTGCTTCCAGGTGACTAATTGTCCCTTTGAGAGATGCTGCTATGTGAGTGGACAAGCATAATTTTTGTGTGGTGATTGTGGACAACTACCAGCAGCAATACCTACATCAGCCTTGGGAAGCAGGAGCTCATGCCCCTTGACCATGCATCACCTCCATTCCTGCCATCACGGCTACTCCATTTATGCACCTATTGTGCTATCACTGAGATGGCCAAGGATACAAACTGAATGAGGGCAGCTATTGGAGTCATTCTGTCTACTTCTTATTTAGTCTTTCTTCTGGGTTAAATGTTCTTTAGGGGTGTTCATATGTGACTTGAAGATACACATCTTACCCATTCCCAGAGGTCCCACAGAGACTGAACCAGACCTGCCTTTGAATGTTTGAGTGTCTCCTGTGGAGGCAGGGGTCATCAGTGACCTGCTGTGGCTATAGAGACTCAGGCTACAGCAGACCTGGGTCACCCAGCATGTGGCATAAGCCCTCTTGGTGGACATCACCATTAGTCCCACTGTAGAGCCACCGAGCACATGACCCACAAACTGCAGAACAATTATACCAAAGAAATGCTCACACTGTTAAGATAGTTCTAGGACACAAAATAGGGTTCCCAATCTGGGGACCCAGCAAAGGGACTGAAACCTCCCAGGGAATTTGACTTTGAAGGTCAGTGGGAGTCTGAGCCAGACTTGCCTGTGAGTATTCAGATCTCTGGTGGAGGCATAGGTCAACAGTTTGGCCTCAGACAAACCAACAAGGAGGGGAAAAAATCCCTATCAATAAACAGAAAATTGGATTAAAGATTTACTTAACATTGCCCTGTGCATCAGAATAAGAACCAGTTTTCCCCACAGTCAATCTCTCCCATCAGGATACTTTCCCAAGCCTCTTATCCTTATTCATCAAAGGACAGACAAAATGAAAACCACATTCAAAGAAAATTAATCAAACTAATCACATGGATCACAGCCTTGTCTAACTCAGTGAAACTGTAAACCATGCCATGTAGGGCCACCCAAGACAAATGGGTCATGGTGGAGAGTTCTGACAAAATGTGGTCCAATGGAGAAAGGAATGACAAACCACTTCAGTATTCTTGCCTTGAGAACCCCATGAACAGTATGAAAAGACAAAAAGATATGACACTGAAATATGAACTTCCCAGATTGGGAGATGCCCAGTATGCTATTGGTAAAGAGTGGAGAAATAACTCCAGAAAGAATGAAGAGACAGAGCCAATGTGAAAACAGCGCCCAGTGGTGAATGTGACTGGAGATGGAAGCAAAGTCTAATGCTATAAAGAACAATATTGCAAAGGAACTGGAATGTTAGGTCCATGAATTAAGGTAAAGTGGAAGTGATCAAACAGAAGATGACAAGAGGGGACATTGACATTTTAGGAATCAGTGAACTAAAATGGACTGGAATGGGTGAATTTAACTCAGATGACCATTATATCTACTAGTGTGGGCAAAAATCCCTTAGAAGAACTAGAGTAGCCCTCATACTCAAAAAACAGTCCAAAATGCAGTACTAGGATGCAATCTCAAAAATGACAGAATGATCTCTGTTCATTTCCAAGGCAAACCATTCACTATCAAATTAATCCAAGACTATGCCCTGACCAGTAATGCTAAAGAAGCTGAAGTTGAACGGTTCTATGAAGACATACAAGACCTTCTAGAACTAACACCAAAAAAAAGATGTCCTGACTGGAATGCAAAAGTAGGAAGTCCAGAGATACCTGCAATAACAGGCAAGTTTGGCCTTGAAGTAAAAATTAAGCAGGCAAAGACTAACAGTTTTGCCAAGAGAATGCACTGGTCATAGTAAAACACCCTTTTCCAAAAAAACAAGAGATGACTCTATACCTGGACATGACCAGATGGTCAACACTGAAATCAAATTGATCATATTCCTTGCAGCTGAAAATGGAGAAGCTCTATAAAATCAACAAAACAAGACTGGGAGCTGACTGTGGCTCAAATCATGAACTCCTTATTGCCTAATTCAGACTTAAACTGAAGAAGTTAGAGAAAACCACCAGGCAATTCCAGTATGACCTAAATCAAAACACTTACAGTTATACAGTGTAGGTGACATACAGGTTCAAGGGATTAGATCTGATACACAGAGTGCCTGAAGAACTATGAATGGAGGTTTGTGACATTGTATAGGAGGAAGTGATCAAGACCATCCCCAAGAAAAAGAAATGCAACAAAGCAAAATGGTTGTTGGAACAGGCCTTCCAAATAGCTGAGAAAAGAAGAGAAGCAAAGAACAAAGAAGAAAAGAAAAGGTATACTCATCTAAATGCAGATTTCCAAAGAATAGCAAGGAGAATAAGAAAGGCTTCCTC
>SJXQ01002065.1:3478-15279 GCA_006408695.1 Aepyceros melampus
GTGAAGTGGAGCTGAAAAGCCTCTTGATGAAAGTGAAAGAGGGGAGTGAACAAGTTGACTTAAAGCTCAACATTCAGAAAAGTAAGCTCATGGCATCTGGTCCCATCACTTCATGGGAAATAGATGGGGAAACAGTGGAAACAGTGTCAGACTTTATTTCTTTGGGCTCCAAAATCACTGCAGATGGTGACTGCAGCCATGAAATTAAAAGGCGCTTACTGCTTGGAAGAAAAGTTATGACCAACTTAGATAGCATATTCAAAAGCAGAGAGGTTACTTTGCTGACTAAGGTCTGTCTAGTCAAGGCTATGGTTTTTCCAGTGATCATGTATGGATGTGAGAGTTGGACTGTTAAGAAGGCTGAGCACCAAAGAATTGATGCTTTTGAACTGTGGTATTGGAGAAGAACGTGATCCAACCAGTCCATTCTGAAGGAGATGAGTCCTGGGATTTCTTTGGAAGGAATGATGCTAAAGCTGAAGCTCCAGTACTTTGGCCATCTCATGCAAGTGTTGACTCATTGGAAAAGACCCTGATGCTGGGAGGGATTGGGGGCAGTAGGAGAAGAGGACGACTGAGGATGAGATGGCTGGATGGCATCACGGACTCGATGGTCTTGAGTCTGAGTGAACTCTGGGAGTTGGGGATGGACAGGGAGGCCTGGCGTGCTGCGATTCATGGGGTCGCAAAGAGTCGGACTCGACTGAGCGACTGAACTGAACTGAACTCAACTGTACCACCAAGGTAATCCTGTACAAATTTTTATATGTTACCCTTTAATTTTTATTTACTTCTGAATATATAAAAATTTCCCCTTAATCCTTCTCCCTTGAATATGGGTAATTTAGAATTTTTTTTTTCAAATTGCGAAACATTTGCAGATTTCCCAGAAGTTGTTTTCTTGTTATTGATTTCTAGTTTAATCCTGTTCTCATCTGAGTGTTTAGTTTGTGTGATTGCTGTTCTTTCATATGTACTAGAATTCATTTTATTGTCCAGAATATGGCCTGTCTTAATATTTCAAGAGCATATGAGATGAATTTAGGAAATTATTTTATAAATATTAAATCAAGTTGACTAATGTTTAGATTGTCTCTCTTCTTGAGAATTTTCTGCCTATTTTATCCATTACTGCTCCTTCTGCTCCTGCTAAGTTGCTTCAGTCATGTCCGACTCAGTGCAACCCCATAGACGGCAGCCCACCAGGCTACCCCATCCCTGGTATTCTCCAGGCAAGAACACTGGAGTGGGTTGCCATTTCCTTCTCCAATGGATGAAAGTGAAAAGTGAAAGTGAAGTCACTCAGTCATGTCCAACCCTCAGCCATTACTGAGAGAGAAATAATGATGTCTTCAACCGTACTTGTTGATATATATATATATATAAAATGTGTTTTTATATATATATATATATATATTTGGATCTGTCAGTTCTCCTTCATGTATTTTGAAGTTCTGAGGTTAAAATCTGACATACATAGGATTAGGATGTCTCCTTGGAGAATCTGCCTTTTTCACAACAGACTAATGGCCTCCCAAAGAAAGCCATGCCCAGCTTCCTGGAAGCAGTAAGTATATTGTCATACATAGTAAAAAGGTCTTTGCAGATGTAATTGAGGTTATGGATTCTCCATTGATGAGATTATCCTGGGTTATCTTAGTGGGCTCAATCAATCATGAGTCCTTAAAAACAGAGAACATTTCCTGGTTGTAGTCAGAGAGCTGCATCAGTGGAGAAATGGCTGGAAATACTTAAAACATGAGAAAGACTCAACCCACTGTTGCTGCTTTTGAAAATGAAGAAACTGGGCTATGAGCCAAGAAATGCTGGTGGCCTCTAGAAGATGAGGATGGCCTTTAGTCGATAGACAACAAGGAAATAGGTGACCTCAGTCTTAAGAACCATAAGGAGCTAAATTCTGCCAACAACCTGAATAAGCAGCAAATGGATTTTCCCTCTCCAAGGGACTCTAGAGAGGAGAACAGCCCTGTTGACACCTCGATTTTAGTCAAATGAAACCTAGATAAGACTTCCAACCTGTAAAATTATAAAATAATACATTTTTGTTGTCACTAAATTTGTGTTATTTCAGTAGTAGTAGAAAATCATAATGTTATATTCCTCTTTATCAGTGACAATTATAACTTAAGAGCATAGAAAACACTTTGACAAAATATTAGCATCTCAAATCCATGACTACAGAAAAAAGAGAATATATCATTGATCAAGATTAGGTCCATCTTGGGAGTACAAGACTCATTCAACAGTAAAAAAAAAAAAGAAAATCTAGTCAATGTCAATGTGATTTATTAAATCAACAGTCTAAAGGAAACTACACGATCCCTTAGATTGATGCCACAGAAGCATTTGACAACATTCAGCAAAAATTTTGTTTGTGATTAGAAACTCTTAAAAGTAAGAATAGCAGAGAACTTACCTAAACTAAGAAAGGAGAACTTTTAAAAGCCTGTATAGCTAACATCATTCTTAATGGTGAAAAAATGAATGTTTTTCTTCTAAGATTGGGAACAAGGCAAGAGTGCCTTCCCTAGTGTAAATTGGTGTATCCACATGGAAAACTTTATTGCTGCTGCTGCTGCTGCTAAGTCACTTCAGTTGTGTCCGACTCTGTGCGACCCCATAGACGGCAGCCCACCAGGCTCCCCTGTCCCTGGGATTCTCCAGGCAAGAACCTGGAGTGGGTTGCCATTTCCTTCTCCAGTGCCTGAAAGTAAAAAGTGAAAAAAAAGAAAGTAAAAAGTGAAAGTGAAATTGTTGTCATGTCCGACTCTTAGCGACCTCATGGAGCAACCTACCAGGCCCCTCAGTCCATGGATTTTCCAGGCAAGAGTACTGGAGTGGGGTGCCATTGCCTTCTCTGAAACTTTATTAAGGTTCCTCAAAAAACTAAAAATAGAGTTGCCATATGATGCAGCAATCCCACTCCTGGGCACATATTCAGGGAAAACTGTAATTCAAAAAGATATATGCATCTGTATTTTCAAAGGGGCACTATTCACAATTGCAAGATGTGGAAACAATCTAAATATTCATCTTTTGGTGAATGTATAAAGAAGATGTGATTCATATATATATAGTGGAAAACTCCTCAGCCATAAAAAACAATGAAATAATGGACCTAGAGATTATCATACTAAGTGAGGTAAGTCAGAAAGAAAAAGACAGATGCCAAATGCTATGTCTTATATATGAAATATGAAATATGACACAAATGAATTTATCTACCAAACAGAAACAAGTGCATAGACATAGAGTGGTTGGCAGGAGGGATCAGGTATGGGGAAGGGTGGATTGGGAGTTTGGGATTAGCAGATGCAAACTATTATATATAGAATGAATATACATCAAGGTCCTACTGTGTAACACAGGGACTCATGCCATATCAAAATCCTGTGAAAGTGAATATAAAAAAGAATGTATATATGTATATAATTTAAACTTTTTCATGCAGGAGAAATTAACATAACATTGTAAATCAGCTATACTTCAATAAAATAATTTTTTTAAAAAAGAATGCCTGCCCTTACCACTTTTGCTGAACATACTGGAGATCCTAGACAGTGTATTGTGGAAGGAAAGATAGATGGCATGTAGACAAGTAAACTTTAAAGTACACTATTATTACCTGTATTCAATATATTATGCATTAGATCTCTATGACTTGTTTAGTGCTCAATATAAGTTTGTACCCTTCGTACTATCAATCTTATCCTCAATCCCCTTCCCCTGATAACCACTGTTTTACTCTTTTTATTCTCTTTTTGCAAGTTTGACACTTTTAGGTTCTGTGTATAATAATATCATATAGTACTTATCATTCTGACTTACCTTGCATAATCTGGGTGCTCACAGTCCATCCATATTGTCACAAATGGCAGGATATCTTCCTTTCTTATGGGTGAATAATATTCTGTTTTTTTTATCTATTCATCATTTTTATCTATTCATTCCTTGATGAGCATTTAAGTCGTTTCCATATCTTGGCTATTGTGAATAACGCTGCAGTCAACATGGAAGTGCATATATCTCATTGAACTCCTGTTTTCATTTCCTTTGGGTGTATATCCAAAAGTAGATTGCTGAAATCATTTGATATATCTTTTTCTAATTTTTTTCAGGAAACTTCACGTTGTTTTCCATAATGATTGGACTACTTTGCCAGTGAATGTGAAAGTTTTCCATTTTCACCACATCCTTACTGATATCTGTTGTCTCTTGTCTTCTTGATAATAGCCATTCTAGCAGGTGTGAGGTGATAATCTCATTGTGGTTTTTATTTGCATGTCCTTGATGATTAGTGATTTTGATATCTTCTCATGTGCCTGTTGGCTATTTTGATGTCCTCTTAGGAAAATATCTATTTAGTTCTTCTGTCCATTTTTCTAGTCACATTTATTATTGTTAGGTTATTATATACTTCCTTTATGTATATTAGATATTAACCCCTCATCCAGTATATAGTTTGCAGAAGTTTTCTTCCATTCTCTTGGCTATCTTTCATTTTGTTAATTATTTCTTTGTCATAAAGGAGGTTTTGAGTTTGATGTAGTCCCATTTGTTGATTTTTGCTTTTAGTGTTTGTGCTTTTGGCATTGTGTACAGAAAAGTCATTGCCAAAACCAGTATTGTTGAGCTGCTTCTCTGCATTTCCTTCTGGGAGTTTTATGGTATCAGTCTTATGTTTAAGTCCAGATCCATTTTGGGTTAGTTTTGGTGGTGGTGTGAGACATGAGTTCAATTTCATTGTTCTGCATATGTTTCTCCAGTTTTCCCAGTACCGTTTGTTGAAGAGACTGTCTTTTCCCCATTGAGTGTTCTTGGCTCTCTTCTTGAATATTAATTGACCATATAATTTCAAAGGCTTCCCTGGTGGCTCAGACAGTAAAGAATCCACCTGCAGTGCAGGAAACCTGGGTTTAATCCCTGGGATGGGAAGATCCCCTGGAGAAGGCAATGGCACCCCACTCCAGTACTCTTGCCTGGAAAATCCATGGACGGAGGAGCCTGGTAGCCTGCAGTCCATGGGGTTGCTAAGAGTCGGACATGACTGAGCGACTTCACTTTCACTTTTTACTTTCATGCACTGGAGAAGGAAATGGCAACCCACTCCAGTGTTCTTGCCTGGAGAATCCCAGGGACAGGGGAGCCTGGTGGGCTGCCGTCTATGGGGTCGCACAGAGTCGGATAAGACTGAAGCGACTTAACAGCAGCAGCAGCAGCATTCTATTGTTTTTAATACTATTGTGAATGGAATAGTCTTCTTTATTTCTTTTTTTTTTATAATTGTCATTAATCTTTATTTCTTTTTAAAATATAAATTTATTTAGTTTAATTGGAGGCTTATTACTTTACAATATTGTATTAGTTTTGCCATACCTCAGTATGAATCTGCCACAGGTATACACGTGTTCCCCATCCTGAACCCCACTCTGTCCTCCCTCCCCATACCTTTTTCTGATATTTCATCAGTAGTGTAAAGGAATGCTACCAAATTCTTTATGTTTCTTTTGCATCCTGCCACTCTACTGAAACTGATTAATCTTAACAGTTTTTTGACTGGCTTTTTGCCATTTTCTTTGTATAAGATCATGTAATCAGCAAATGGCAACCATTTTAATTCTCCCTTTTTGATTTGGATGCCTTTTATTTCTTTGTCATGCCTAATACTCTAGCTGGGAATTTCAGTACTATATTGAATAGGAGTGGTGAGGGTGAACATCCTTGTCTTATTCTTGCTCTAGAAGAATATTGTCAGTTTTTCTCTATTGAGTATAATTTTATCCATGGGTTTGTCAGATATGGCCTTTGTTATGTTGATATATGTTCCTTTTATACCTAATCTGTTAAGGGCTTTTTTAATCATGAAAAGCTTTTATATTTTGTTCATTGTTTTTTGAGATGATCATATGATTTTTATTTTTCACTTTGTTGGTATGATTAATTATATTTATTGATTTTGCATACATTAACTTGTCCTTGCATCTTAGTGATAAATCCCTCTTGGTCATAGTATATAATTTTTTTTACGAATCCTTGAATGTGGCTTGATATTATCTTGTGGAGAGTTTTTATACCTGTATTTATCAGGACTGACTTCCCTCATAGCTGTTGGTAAAGAATCCTCCTGCAGTGCAGTGGTCTGCCTCCACTGCAGGAGACCCGGGTTCACTTCCTAGGTTGGGAAGATCTTCTGGAGAAGGAAATGCAGTCTATTCCAATATTGTTGCCTGGAAAATCCCATGGATAGAGGAGCCTGGTGGGCTACAGTCCATGAGGAGTCACAAGAGTTGGAAATGACTTAGTAAACTACCATATTTATCAGGACTATTGGTCAATAGTTTTCTTGTGGTTTTGGTATAAGGCTGACTTCATAGAATGAGTTTGAAAGTGTTCTCTCTTCTTGATATTTTGGAGAGCTAGTTGGAGAAGGCAATGGCACCCTACTCCAGTATTCTTGCCTGGAAAATCCCATGGATGGAGGAGCCTGGTAGGCTACAGTCCATGGGGTCGCTAAGAGTCAGACACGACTGAGTGACTTCACTTTCACTTTTCACTTTCATGCATTGGAGAAGGAAATGGCAACCCACTCCAGTGTTCTTGCCCCGGGATGGGGGAGCCTGGTGGGCTGCTGTCTCTGGGGTCGCACAGAGTCGGACATGACTGAAGCGCCTTAACAGCAGCAGCAGCAGGGGAGAATAGGTCTTAATTATTCTTTAAATGGCTGGTAGAATTCACCTTTAAAGTCATGTGGTCTTGGAGTTTATGCATGGAGAGATTTTTGATGACTGGCTCAACCTCTTGACTCATTATTGATTTGTTCAGATTTTCTATTTATTCCTGATTGAATCTTGACATATTGTGTGTTTCTAGAAGTGTAATAGTTTCTTTTAGGTTATGTAAATTTGTTGGCATAGAATTGTTCATAGTAGTTTTTTTACAGTTCTGTGTATTTCTGTAGTATTAGTTGTAATATCTCCTCTTTCATTTCTAATTTAATTGTTTGAGTCATCTCTTTTATTTCTTAGTTAGCAAAACATTTGCTAATTTTTTTTTTATCTTTTCAAAGAACCAACTTTTAGTTTCATTGATTTTTTTCGATTGTTTTTCTGGTTTCTATTGTATTTATTTCTGCCCTGATTTTTTATTATTTCCGCTCTGATTTTTTATTATTTCCTTTCTTTTGCCAACTTTGGGCTTAATTTGTTCCTTTTTTCCTAGTTAAGTTGAGGTGTAAACCTAGGTAATTTATTTGAGATCTTTCTCATCTCTTACTGTATGCATTTGTTGATATAAGCTTTCCTCCTGGAAATGCTTTTTCAGCATCTTATAAAATATGGTATGCTGTTTATTTTCACTTTAATTTGTTTTGAGATAGTTGCTAATTAACCTTTTGATTTCTCTGATACAGCGCTCATTTGGAAGTGTGTTGTTTAGTTCCCAAAGATTTGTAGCTCTACTTTCTTTTTGTTGTTGATTTCTGATATCATACCGTTGTGGTCAAAGAAGAGCGCTCGTTTTATTTCAGCATTCTTAAATTTGCTAAGATGTTTTTTGTGGCCCATGATATGACCAGTCCTGGAGAATATTCTGTGTACACTTGAGAACAGTAACAGTATGTATTCTACTAATGTAGAATGGAGTGTTCTATATATGTTTGTTAATTTCATTTGTTCTAAAGTGTTGTTCAGTTCCATCGTTTTCTTGTTTTCTATGTGGCTGATATGTTTATTGTTCTTAGTGCAGAAAGTGAAGAGGAACTAAAAAGCCTGTTGATGAAAGTAAAGAGGAGAGTGAAAAAGTTGGCTTAAAGCTCAACATTCAGAAAACAAAGATCATGGCATCTGGTCCCATCACTTCATGGGAAATAGATGGGGAAACAGTGGGGACAGTGTCAGACTTTATCTTTTTGGGCTCCAAAATCACTGCAGATGGTGATTGCAGCCATGAAATTAAAAGACGCTTACTCCTTGGAAAGAAAGTTATGATCAACCTAGAGAGCATATTCAAAAGCAGAGACGTTACTTTGACAACAAAGGTCCTCCTAGTCAAGGCTATGGTTTTTCCATTGGTCATGTATGGATGTGAGAGTTTGGACTGTGAAGAAAGCTGAGCACCAAAGAATTGATGCTTTTGACTGTGGTGTTGGAGAATACTCTTGAGAGTCCCTTGGACTGCAAAGAGATCTAACCAGTCCATCTTAAAGGAGATCAGTCCTGGGTGTTCATTGGAAGGACTGATGCTGAAGCTGAAACTCCAATACTTTGGCCACCTCATGTGAAGAGTTAACTCATTGGAAAAGACCCTGATGCTGGGAGGGACTGGGGGCAGGAGGAGAAGGGAACGACAGAGGATGAGATGGCTGGATGGTATTACTGACTCGATGGACATGAAGTGAAAGTGAAGTTTCTCAGTTGTATCTGGCTCTTTGTGACCTCATGGACTGTAGCCTATCAGACTCCTCCCTCCATGGGGATTCTTCAGGCAAGAGTACTGGAGTGGGTTGGCATTTCCTTCTCCAGGGGATTTTCCTGACCCAGGGATCGAACCCGGGTCTCCTGCATTCCAGGCAGACACTTTAACCTCTGAACCACCAGGGAAGTCGATGGACATGAGTTTGGGTAAACTCTGGGAGTTGGCTATAGACAGGGAGGCCTGGTGTGCAGCAATTTGTGGGGTCGTGGAGAGTCAGACACGACTGAGCGACTGAACTGGACTGAACTGAAGTACCCTAATGTTGTTAGGGTACCCTATTCTCTGTTTCTTCCTTAAGTCCTTGGGTGTTGTAAATATATACGATTGCTATACTTCTTGATATAGTGACAGCTTTATCATTATATTATCATATATATTTATTTTTATCTCTTGTTATCATTTTTGGCTTGAGATCAGCCTGTCCTAAGTATTGCTACATCCATTTTCTTTTGGTTATCATTTGCTTGGAGTATCATCTTGTACCCCATTCACTTGGATCCTGTGTGTGTCTTTATAGCTGAAATGAGTGTCTTGAGTCAGCATATTGTTGGGTCTTGCTTTTTGAATTCATCCAGCCACTCTGTGCCTTTTGATTGATGAGTTCAATTTGTTTGCATTTAGGGTTAGTCTATTTCTGTTGTGTTATGTTAATTTGTTTGTTTTACTTTGTAGAGTCCACATGTAAGTGAAAATACACAGTATTTGTCTTTTTCTATATGATTTATCTCACTTAGCATAATACCCTTCAAGTTCCTTGTTGCAAATCACAAGATTTCCTTTTTTGTGGCTGAAGAGTATACCATTATATATATATACTACATAGAAGAGTTATACCATTGTGTGTGTGTGTGTGTGTCTGTGTGTATAGCATATCTTCTTTATCTTGGTTGCTTCCACATCTTGGCTATTATAAATAATGCTGTTATGAACATTGGGGTGCATGTATCTTTTCAAAAGAGTCTTTTCCTTTTCTTTGGATATATATGTGTGGGATTATTTCTTGGCTCTCTATTCTGATCCATTGATCTATATATTTTTTTCTGTCTCAGTACCATATCATTTTGATTACTGTTGCTTTGTAGTATAGTCTGAAATCAGGGAACTTTATTCCTCCTGCTCTTTTCTTCTTTCTCAAGATTGTTTTGGCTCTTCAGTCTCTTTTGTGTTTCCATGAAAAAATTTAAATTATTTGTTCTAGATATATGAAAAATGCCATTGATATTTTGAAAGGAATTGTATTGAATCTATAGATGGCTTATGTAATATTGTCATCTTAGCAATATTTTAATGTTCCAATCCATGAACACTGTGTATCCTTCCATCTGTTTGTATTATCTTCATTTATTTCGTCAACTCTTGTACTTTTCTGAGTTCAATTCTTTACTTCCTTAGTTATTCCTAGGTGTTTTATTCTTTTCGATGCAATGATAAATGGGATTGTTTTCTTAATTCTCTTTCTGATAGTTCATTTGTATCCTGAAGCTTTACCAGATTTGTTTATAAATTTATTTATAAAAATTATTTATTTATAAATTTTATAAATTATTTAGTTATAATTATTTAAATTTATTTATTTATTTATGAGTTCTAATAGGTTTTTGGTGGCTTTAGGATTTTGTTTGTATAGTATCTAGTCATTTGCAAACAGTTTTAGTTCTTCCTTTCTAATTTAGATTCTTTTTCTTCTCTCATTGCTATGGCTGGTACTTCCAATACTATGTTGAATAAAAGCAGTGAGAGTGGGCATCCTTGTTTTGATCTTGATATTAGAGGAAATGCTTTCAGCTTTTCACCTTTGGATATGATGTTAGCTGTGGACTTATACATGGTCTTTCTTATGTTGGCATATGTTCCTTTAATACCCACTTTGTTGAGAGTCTTTTTGTCATAGATGTTGAATTTTGTCACAAGCTTTTCTGCATCTGTTAAGATGATCATATCATTTTTGTTTTTCAGCTTGTTATTGTGGTTTATCATATTGTTTGGTTTGTGGATATTGAAGCATTCTTATGTCCCTGGGACGAATCCCACTTGATTATGGTGTATGGATCTTTTAATGTATTGTTGAATTCAGTTTTTAGTATTTTGTTGAGAATTTTTGTACCTGTGATTTTTTCTGTGTGTGTCCTATCTTTGGTTTTGGTAATACGGGTGATACTGGCCTCATAGAATGACTTCAGGAGCATTCCTTCCTCTGCAATTTTTGGGAATGTTTTGGGGAGGATAAATGTTAACTCTTTTCTAAATGTTTGATATATATCAACATTGAAACCCTATGATCCTGGATTTTGTTGGGAATTTTTAAAAAATACTGATTCAGTTTCAGTACTCATAATTTATCTGTTGATATTTTCTATTTCTTCCTGGCTTTTTGTGCCATTTGCATGCAGTGTCTTTTTTCACCTCCTTCTTTCTCTGTGTGTGTGTCTAGATCTGGAGTGAATCTCTTGTAAGTACCATATATATGGGTCTTGTTTTTTTATTCATTCAGCCGCTCTTTGTCTTTTGGTTGGAGCATTTAGTCCATTTATATTTAAAGTAATTACTGATGGGTATATACTAATTACCAGGTTCCTCTTGTGGCTCAGCAGTGAAGAATTTGCCTGCCAATGCAGGAGATAATGGATTTGATCCCTGGGTTAGGAAAATCTCCTGAAGAAGGAAATGGCTACTCCAGTATTCTAGCCTGGGAAATCCCATGGACAGAGAAGCCTGGTGGACTACAGTCCATGGCGGTCACAAAAGAGTTGGATATAACTTAGTGACTAGCAGTCCCACTGCTGGGCATACACACTGAGGAAACCAGAATTGAAAGAGACACATGTACCCCAATGTTCATCACAGCACTATTTATAATAGCCAGGACATGGAAGCAACCTAGATGTCCTTCAGCAGATGAATGGATAAGAAAGCTGTGGTACATATACACAATGGAGTATTACTCAGCTATTAAAAAGAATACATTTGCATCAGTTCTAATGAGGTGGATGAAGCTGGAGCCAATTATACAGAGTGAAGTAACCCAGAAAGAAAAACACCAATACAGTATACTTACACGTATATATGGAATTTAGAAAGATGGTAATGATAAATCTGTACACAAGACAACAAAAGAGACACAGATGTATAGAACAGCCTTTTGGACTCTGTGGGAGAGGGAGAGGGTGGGATGATTTGGGAGAGTGGCAGTGTAACATGTATGATATCATAAGTGAAACGAATCGCCGGTCTAGGTTCAATGCAGGATGCAGGATGCTTGGGACTGATGCACGGGGATAATCCAGAGAGATGGTGTGGGGCGGGAGGGG
>SJXQ01002066.1:9180-93050 GCA_006408695.1 Aepyceros melampus
AGAGATGGGAATACCAGACCACCTGACCTGCCTCTTGAGAAATCTGTATGCAGGCCAGGAAGCAACAGTTAGAACTGGACATGGAACAACAGACTGGTTCTAAAGAGGCAAAGGAGTATGTCAAGGCTGTATATTGTCACCCTGCTTATTTAACTTATATGCAGAGTATATCATGAGAAACACTGGGCTGGAAGAAGCACAAGCTGGAATCAAGATTGCTGGGAGAAATATCAATAACCTCAGATATGCAGATGACACTACCCTTATGGCAGAAAGTGAAGAGGAGCTAAAAAGCCTCTTGATGAAAGTGAAAGAGGAGAGTGAAAAAGTTGGCTTAAAGCTCAACATTCAGAGAACGAAGATCATGGCATCTGGTCCCATCATTTCATGGGAAATAGATGGGGAAACAGTGGAAACAGTGTCAGACTTTATTTTTTTGGGCTCCAAAATCACTGCAGATGGTGACTGCAGCCATGAAATTAAAAAACGCTTACTCCTTGGAAAGAAAGTTATGACCAACCTAGATAGCATATTCAAAAGCAGAGACTTTACTTTGCCAACAAAGGTCAATCTAGTCAAGGCTATTGTTTTTCCAGTGGTCATATATGGATGTGAAAGTTGGACTGTGAAGAAAGCTGAGCACCGAAGAAATGATGCTTTTGAACTGTGGTGTTGGAGAAGACTCTTGAGAGTCCCTTGGACTGCAAGGAGATCCAACCAGTCCATTCTAAAGGAGATCAGTCCTGGGTGTTCTTTGGAAGGACTGATGCTAATGCTGATACTCCAGTACTTTGGCCACCTCATGAAGAGGTGACTCATTGGAATAGACTCTGGGAGGGATTGGGGGCAGGAGGAGAAGGGGTCGACAGAGGATGAGATGGCTGGATGGCATCACCAACTTGATGGAAATGAGTTTGAGTCAACTCCGGGAGTTGGTGATGGACAGGGAGGCCTGGTATGCTGCAATTCATTCGGTTGCAAAGATTCAGACATGACTCAGCGAATGAACTGAACCGAACTGAATGACTAAATATGCTGAGCATCGTTTCATTTTTACTCCTTTAATATATTTCTCATGTTTTTCTCTGAGGAGCTTTATGTGCTGTTTGTTATTTTTACTTGTATTAATTTACAACATAAATTACATATTTTACACATCTCTCATAAATCCACTCCCATTGAAAATTATTTTTATTTGCTTGATGCTAGTAAAGAATTGTATCATTGATTTTTTAAGTTGAACTTTCATTCAGGTGAACTGTCATTATTATTTAAAAATTGCTTACTATTGAACTATCTATAACAGATTTTTTTTCTTCCCTTATAATCCTTAACACTCTTCCTGCCTGTTTCTCAAATGTTGGCTGTTTTAGTCCACTTGGACTGCTCTAACCAAACACCACAGGCTGTGTGCCTTAAAAACAGGAGAGATGTACTGCCTACAGTTCTGAAGGCTGGAAGTCTGAGAAGAGCATAGTCAGATAAAGGCCTTCATCTGGGACACAGACTTCTTAATCATATTCCCACATGACAGTTCATAAGGTCACTAATTTCGTTCATGTGGATGATTTAATCACCACCCAAGGATCCTCACCTACTAATACCTTCACCTGGGGCATTTGGATTTCAACACATAAATTCAACACAGGAAGAGTAGGGGGTGCACACACAAACATTCATTCACAGCCACTGGCAATGATCTTCAATATTATGTTAAAAAGTAGCTGTGATGAACTCTGTGTCATATCCCTGATGTTATACATCTAAATTCATCTAAATTTCTTGCAGTAAGAATGCTGTCTTTCTGTGGGTTTAAGGTATACAGATGTTTACTGTTAGGAAAATTCAATCTAGTCCTTGTTTTATAAACTTTAAAAACCAAATATAAGTAATTAGTTTTATGAAATGCTTTATCTGTTTGTTGTAATACTCAATTATGTGGTAAAATGAAGGTAGTTTTAAAAAATAATGGTTTATAAAGATGAACCATTCTCAGTTTCCTAGTTTATTTTGGACTTAGATAAAATTTACTTAAGATATTTACTTCTAGATTTAAAATAAAAATTATCTATCACATATTTTTCTTATACTGTACTTAGATGATTTTATAGTAATGTTGTGCTAGCCTCATAAAATTTATTCGTGAACTTGTACTTTTTTCCTATGTCTTGAAACAAAATACGTACCGTAGATATTTCTGTCAATATAAACTTCAGCAAAATTCAGAAATAAAGCAACACAGACCAGGGCATTTTGTGGAAGAGCAAGGGTAGGAAAAGAGGAAAATGGCATATCTTTCATTAATCATTTCAATTTATTTCAATATTTTAGTTTTCTATCCTGGGCTCTGGACACTAGATATATCACATTCCCAGCCACTGTGACAATTATAAAGACCCACAGGTTTCCAAATGCCAGCTAGGAACTGATATTGTCTCTGATTGAAAACAAATTATCATATTTGTATTTTATAAAAAGTATTCATATATTGCTTTTTAAACATGTTATATCTGAGATTACTTCCCCCTTTCCTAGAATATTTTTGCTAGCATCTTCCTTTTTAATCCATACATAAATCTTGCCAAAATTTTGACTTCTCTCATTATTTGTTTAAATGATTTCTGCTTTATGTTTGTTGTATTCTTGTTTCACTGGCATTATTCTGTTGCTGTTTTTCAAAAGGAAATTAGTATGACTTCAAATTTCCTGCTTTGTGACTAATNTTTAATCCATACATAAATCTTGCCAAAATTTTGACTTCTCTCATTATTTGTTTAAATGATTTCTGCTTTATGTTTGTTGTATTCTTGTTTCACTGGCATTATTCTGTTGCTGTTTTTCAAAAGGAAATTAGTATGACTTCAACATTTCCTGCTTTGTGACTAATTCTATACAAGGCTATAACTTCTTTCCAAACTCTGTTTTAGTGTACACAATAAATTTTAACTGTAGTGTTTTTATTTCTGTTCAGTTTTTACCATTTTATAATTTCCCTAAAGATTTGCTTTTTAATTCAAGGGTTTTTTCCTAGTACATTATTTTGTTGTTTTTTTTTTTCCAGATATTTGGGACTATTTTAAAGTTCCTTTAATTATTAATTTTTAATTTTATTGCTCTGTGGATCAGAGAACACGTTCAGTATATCTGCTTGTTAAAAATATAATGATGCTTCCACATGGCCTTGAGAAAATTTAATTTTTGACTGCTTCTTGTTTAGTCATGTAACAATATTTAATGAATATTCAGTTTCTGTGTTTCTGATACACTTTTAAGCACTTGGGTAAGTTAGTGAATAAAAAAGATAAAATCTCTTTCCTCTAGGAGTTTATATTCTACCAGAAATAAAAAAGATAATTAATACTAGTTAGTAGAATAAACAAATGTTATGGGAAGAAAAATGGAGAGATGAGTAAAGCAGATTGGCAATGTCAAGTGAGACAGGATTTCAATTTTATAAAACAAAATGATCAATGTTGGCTTTCTTGAAAAGGTGACATTAAAACAGATAGTGAAAGGAGATGAGAGCTTGAATTAATAAGATATCTGGAAAAATATAATTCCATGGAAAAGGGCCAGCCCTTTCAGTGTCCTGAGGTAGCCAGATCCTTTGAGGAATGTGTGGTTATGGAGGCCAAATGATGGAGAGTCTCACAGGGCACTGTAAAAAACTCACTTTTTTATTCAGACANGACTCTGATGCTGGGAGGGATTGGGGGCAGGAGGAGAAAGGGACGACCGAGGATGAGACGGCTGGATGGCATGACTGACTCAATGGACGTGAGTTTGAGTGAACTCCGGGAGTTGGTGATAGACAGAGAGGCCTCAGTTCAGTTCAGTCAATCGCTCAGTCATGTCCGACTCTTTGCGACCCCATGAATTGCAGCACGCCAGGCCTTTTAGAACTGAGAGACTGAACTGACTGAATGATAATAACAAAACACGTTATCTTGCTCAAGGGTATGTTTTTCCTTAAACTCTATACTACTGATTATGTAACAGCAATGTATGTTGCTTGAGGACATGTTTCTCCTTCTTAAGGACCTTCTGACTCATCCTGTAATCTTAAGATGTATGTTGTGGGAGTGGGTCTGGGAAGACCTTTCTGTCATTAGTAACCAGCTGAAAAAGTATACAAGGCCTTGATAAGCCTAGCCAGCGGGAGCTCTCTACCTCCTTCTGAAATCCGTGTTAGAAGCGTTCTCTATGCTTTCCCACTTTAATAAAACGTGCAACATGAAGCTCTGAGTGACTGAAACTGTGTCTTTGGTCCCAAAGTGAAATTCTGTCCCACAGAGATCACAAATCCGGCACCGTTCACTGTAAGCTGTCAGGAGGCCACTGTTCACTGGTCAGGTAGCAGCTGGGATAGGGCAAGTGCTTTGATTGACATATGGGAGAACTTCCACTGGTTTGGACTGTCCCAGTCAACCACAAGTAGGATGTATGGGACTGAGTGATCTGATGAGCTTCCTGAAAATGTTTCCAAGTCCTCCTCTGGACGCCTGGAATGCACCCTCCCTGCCTCGGCCTGGAGTAGGGCATGCGGGGATCCAGGCCTTCCTGCCCTCCATGTAAGGAGTAGACCAGGTGGCCCACAGGATCACCTAATGGTGACAAGGCTGTTGCAGCTTCCCGTGGCCAGGTTGAAGTTCCAGCAAGTCAGCCTGTGGTGTAGATATCACACACTGCTGGGGATAGGGGTGTGTTTTCTAACCTGGCAGCCAGATTAGGCCACCAGAATGCTTGTGACATGCTGATCTTTGGCTATTCAGACTGTCCACCACCCAAGGTATGCCTGCCTGAACTGCACAGGTGCTGACTCCTGTCTGTCCACATGTCCTAATCTCCACATGTGCTACTTCTGATCTGTGGCCCCTGAGAGTGGCAGAGGTGACAGTATAGGTTCTTCACCCAGCAGAGGACAAGTGTCTGAAAAGCACTGAGGTCAACCTGAGGTCAAGTTCAAGACCAGGCTAGACTGAAGTAAAAATTTCAGGCAGCAATAGAAATTATGAGGATAGTAGTCAAGGACAGTATATGGGTCTTCAAAAGTCAAGATCAGGGTTAAATTATTAGTCAGTGATAGAAATAAACTCTGCTTAAGCTCAATGGCAGGATTTGGTCTGAAACAGAGTAAATATAAAAGCCTAGGGCAAGGTCACATAATCAGTCAATAATAAAAATTGTCAGGATACAGAGTATGGGTCTGAGAAGAGGCAAGATCAAATCTAAATCAAGTTTAGGGGAAAGGGCGAGGGCAAGGTTGAGGCTTAAGCCAAGGACAAGTTTTCAGTCAGTAATAGAGAAGTAATAGAGACAATTTTAAGGGACAGGACATACGTGAAAAGAAGAATATGGGGAAAGTCAGTTCACAAAGTCAGATTAAGGCCAGATTATTGGTCACAGAGAAATTGAGGAAGACAGGTAGAGACATGTTGGGTTTGACCAATATCTATGTCAATTTCAAGACTGCATCAATTTCAAAGTCAAATCAACAACAAGATCAAGGTCAAATTCTCAGTCATTATTAGAAATGGTGAAGATAACATTTTTACTGAGACTATGGTTCTGAAAAGGGTGAAGGTCAAATTAGGCCATGATCAAGTTCAGTATCATAAAAGCCCAAATCAGGGAGTTCTCTAGTGGTCTAGTGGTTAAGACTCTGAGCTTTCACTGCTGAGGGTTCAATTCCTGGTCAGGAAACTAAGATCTCACATTCTATGTGGCACAACCAAAAAAAAAAAAAGCCAAAATCAAGCTCATATTAACAAATTAGTGATAGAAACGATCAAGATAGTACATAGGAGATACAGTTTGTTTAAAATAAGGGTCAAGGTAAAGTCAAAGGTCAGGGTCAATATTAAGATTGGGGTTGAAGTTAAATTATTAGTGATAGAGAATGCTAGGATGGTAGTCAAGAACAGATTACAAAACTGGAACAGATAAAGGTCAAGAACAATGCCAGGTCAAGTTCATATTCAGGGTCAAATTCAAGTTTAAGTTTTCAGTTGGGGGTAGAAAAGAACACTGAAGAACGTGAAGGCAGGATTTGGTTTGTATCAGAGTCAATATACAGGTCAAGGTTAAATTAAAATAATCATTCAGTAATACAGTAATGATAGGGACAGAATATGGGCCTGAAAGGGGTCATGGTCAAAGTGAGGTCAAGGTCAAGGTAAAAATCTAAGTATGGTTCAAACAGTGTTAGAGATATGAAAAGACAGTCTGATATAGGCCATTGGTCTGAAAACGTCTAGGTCAAGGAAAGGTGAAGGTCAAGAGAAAGATTGACAGGTTCCTTGGACCCATTCTTGGCCAAGGAACTTGGCCACTACTTTTAAGAAACAAGGAGGCCAGCTAGAAGGAGAAAAACAAAGACCCCACCCTGCACCCCTACCCTAGGGGCCAAAAGGTCCTTTAGCCAAGGCCTGGCAGGGAGGGAAGCAGAAAACCTCCCTGGTGACCCTTGCTCCCAGTTCCTCTCCTAACTTGAAAGCCGACTCTGGGCAGCGGCTCTCTCTTCCTGGCCTAGCCCATGTGTAAGTTTCCTGACAGCCAGCCTTTCACCAGGACAAGGTCTCTTTTCCCCAAGGGCAGAGTCCTGGTCTGAGAGGCCGGCAGTATTCAGAAGGACACTCTTGGGGCACCCGGCCGAGGTTCCCAATGACAACAGCCATCCAACCTGAATGAGCCGGGTCTCCTCTGCTCTCGCAAGCTAAGTGGCGTCAGGCCCATCCAGGACACTGGGTGCTTTCCTTTTACTGTCCTCCCCACTCACCCCAGCCAGCCACCAGTCTCACCTCTTGCAGCAGATCAGACCGCAGCTCCTTCAAAACATCACCTGCCCCCCATCTCCCGGATAGGGACCACAGTCCACGACACCGTCAGCTGCGCAGTACTGTATCCCAAGCCTGAGACCCTGCGGGCCCAGGTCAGACCAACAGGCAGAGTGGGCCCTGGCGTGTGACGCTCGACCCACCTGGAGGGTCCCGAACGGGGCACAGAAGTGCGGATACGGCCTCCAAGTGTTTGCACCTCCAGTCTTTGAAAGTGACTGAGCCGTTCACTCCCCAGCGCGGCACAGCCTGGATGATCCCTCTAGAGCCTCCACCCTCAGAGACCCTCGCCTAAGGCACCGCCCCCAGATCCGTACCGGTTTCCCTGGAGCTGAAAACTATGATAGAGGCCGCCAGGTGGCGCCAGACAACCGGCGCGAACGTCAGCGGGAGGGATCCGGATGGCAGGCCGGGGAGGGAACACCGCCCGCCCCCTGGATGCCCGGTACTGGTCCAGGCTCACCTCTGAGCGTGTCTCTCCAGACAAGCGTCTGCAAGGGCGTCAGCCTGGGAGCTCAAAGCCTGCTCAGTGTGACCCCAGCAGCAGAAGGGGGACTAGGAAAAAATCTTTTGGGAAACGTCCCAGAACCACTGTTCACTTCCAGAGACGTCTGCTGGGAAGGAGACAGTCTCCCTACGCCGACTGCGCGGCTCTGGGCCCCGGAGGGGAGGTAGAAAAAGTCCCATAGAGGCCGCCAGGTGGCGCCAGACAACCGGCGCGAACGTCAGCGGGAGGGATCCGGATCGCAGGCCGGGGAGGGAACACCGCCCGCCCCCTGGATGCCCGGTACTGGTCCAGGCTCACCTCTGAGCGTGTCTCTCCAGACAAGCGCCTGCAAGGGCGTCAGCCTGGGAGCTCAAAGCCTGCGCGGCGTGACCCCAGCAGCAGAAGGGGGACTAGGAAAAAATCTTTTGGGAAACGTCCCAGAACCACTGTTCACTTCCAGAGACGTCTGCTGGGAAGGAGACAGTCTCCCTACGCCGACTGCGCGGCTCTGGCCCCGGAGGGGAGGTAGAAAAAGTCCCAGAGATAATGCCAGGCAGGGGCGTCCTGCCGGTCTTCCTAGACCTGCAGAAGCGGTAGATTTGGGTGGGAGGGCATGCACTGTAAACCTGAAATCATGAAAGTACTCCTAGAAACATGGATGAATCATTTTTATTCTACAATTTCGGAGAGGAAGTTTTTCCTAAAGCATAAAAAGAGACCCAGAAGCCATAAAGGAAATGACTGGTAAACTTGATCACACAAAGTTTAGACAAAGTCTGTCTATTCCACAAGGAAAGTCCAACTGTAGCAGTGGTCAGAGATAGGACACAAGGAATAAGGGGCCTTTCCCTCCTTGGCACCGGCCTGCAGGCTCCACTGAGACAGACACCAGCTCTGTAGGACAGTCCCCACAG
This sequence comes from Aepyceros melampus, assembly GCA_006408695.1. NCBI lineage: Eukaryota > Metazoa > Chordata > Mammalia > Artiodactyla > Bovidae > Aepyceros > Aepyceros melampus. The sequence continues at coordinate 17,418 of SJXQ01002066.1, forward strand.
TCCCCTGTGGGCCCCTCCTCCCAACCAAGTCAGCAACTGTCAGCCCCAACCAGTTAACAGCCCTGCCATTGGTGCTGGCCACAGAAACCGCCTTCCCACTCTCTCTATTGTGTATAAAAGGACCCTGATTCCTGAGGGAGATGAGATGGTTTCTAGGCTAGCCTGGCATCTCCGCTGTCTGCTGGCCTTCCAATTAATCATTCCTTGCTCCAACAACTCGTCTTGCAATTTATTGGCCTGCCATGGAGTGAGCAGAATGAGCTTGGGCTCGGTAGCAAATTTTGGCAAAGCCAGCCTTGCTGCTGAATGAACTGGCCCCAGTTGGGGAATTTCCAGGTAAGACCCAGCTGCCAGGACCATTTCTCCTGAGGACCTTCCGTTCACAATTTCCTGTAGTGGCACTGGCTGCCCCAGCGCTTGGCAGTTGGAGCAAGGAGTTGACATTTAGGAGCTGTCGGGCTCCACATACTAGGGAAAGTCGCTCCCGTGTGTACAGCTGGGAACATATTCCCCTCTCAATTCGTTCGTTTGTTGCTTCAGGGTACCCTTCTGGAGGGCAGAATTGTCATTGGATTTTACCTGATTTGTGAACTGGTTCGTTTGCTTTTGTTTCTGTGTCCTTCATAATGGAATCTGTTTGTTCCTTTGGTATTGAAATCTGTTCGTGTCTTTGTTTTGTGATTCGTGAACTTATCAAGAGAGGAAGTACTCCATCTGTCCCTAAGGACAGCCCTTTGGGTCATATCCTAAATAAATGGGCAAGATACAGTTGTGGGCCTATGACTAAGAGATGATATTCTATTGTAGTGGTGTGTGGTCCCAAAATACGCTAGAATCAGGGGCGCGATGGCCCTTAAATGGCTTAATTATGATACAATCTCACAAAATATTTTTTGTGAAAGGGCAGATAAAAGTGATGAGATTCCATATGTAGAGGCATTTAGGCTATTATTACATCAGGAAGAAAAGAAGGCCAATGGCTGCCACCTTATGGGGCAGCGGTCTTAAAGGAAAGTCAAGGAGAAACCTATTCTACAAGAGGGACAGGAAGAACATGAGAGTGAGGATTTGCTGTTTCAGAACTTAACCACCCCTCCGACCAACCCAGCGCCTCCATTGGCCAAGCATACTGCACTGGCAGTTGCTGCAACTGCCGCCACGCCATGGGTATATCCATAGCCTCCTGTTTCCCCTCCTTTTGGAGATGAATTAGAGGTTTCTATGTTAACACCCAGGGCACAGGAGCCTGGTTTGGTATCACCATCCAAGATGCGATAGGGAACCCAGTTTGGACTGGGAGCCACTTCTGGAACAGGGAAACTTCCTTTGTGCTGATATCACTTCAGATGAGTTCAGTTGCTCAGTCGTGTCCAACTCTTTGCAACCCCATGGACTGCAGCATGCCAGGCTTCTCTGTCCATCACCAACTCCCAGAGCTTGCTCAATCTCATGTCCATCAAGTCGGTGATGTCATCCAACCATCTCATCCTCTGTTGTCCCCTTCTCCTCCTGCCGTCAATCTTTCCCAGCATCAGCGTCTTTTCCACGGAGTCAGTTCTTCACATCAGCTGGCCAAAGTATTGGAGTTTCAGCTTCAGCATCAGTCCTTCCAATGAATATTCAGGACTGATTTCCTTGAAGATGACTGGTTGGATCTCCTTGCAGTCCAAGGGACTCTCAAGAGTCTTTTCCAACATTGCAGTTCAAAAGCATCCATTCTTTCATGATATCACTTCAGTCAGTCCATTCAGTCACTCAGTCGTGTCCGACTCTCTGCGACCCCATGAATCACAGCACGCCAGGCCTCCCTGTCCATCACCAACTCCAGGAGTTCACTCAAACTCACATCCATTGAGTCGGTGATGCTATCCAGCCATCTCATCCTCTGTCGTCCCCTTCTCTTCCTGCCCCCAATCCCTCCCAGCATCAGTCTTTACCAATGAGTCAACTCTTCGCATGAGGTGGCCAGAGTACTGGAGTTTCAGCTTTAGCATCAATTCTTCTAAAGAAATCCCAGGGCTGATCTCCTTCAGAATGGACTGTTTGGATCTCCTTGCAGTCCAAAGGACTCTCAAGAGTCTTCTCCAACACCACAGTTCAAATGCATCAATTCTTTGGTGCTCAGCTTTCTTCACAGTCCAACACTCATACCCATACATGACCACAGGAAAAACCATAGCCTTGACTAGACGGACCTTTGTTGGCAAAGTAATTTCTCTGCTTTTGAATATGCTATCCAGGTTGGTCATAACTTTCCTTCCAAGTAGTAAGCATCTTTTAATTTCATGGCTGCCGTCACCATCTTCAGTTTTTATGGAGCCCCCCAAAATGAAGTCTGACACTGTTTCCACTGTTTCCCCATCTATTTCCCATGAAGTGATGGGACCAGATGCCATGATCTTCTGAATGTTGAGCTTTAAGCCAACTTTTTCACTCTTTTTCACTCTCTTTCACTTTCATCAAGAGGCTTTTTAGCTCCTCTTCACTTTCCGCCATAAGGGTGGTCTCATCTGCATATCTGAGGTTATTGATATTTCTCCTGGCAATCTTGATTCCAGCTTGTGTTTCTTCCAGTCCAGCGTTTCTCATGATGTACTCTGCATATAAGTTAAATAAGCAGGGTGACAATATACAGCCTTGACATACTCCTTTTCCTATTTGGAACCAGTCTGTTGTTCCATGTCCAGTTCTAACTGTTGCTTCCTGACCTGCATACAGATTTCTCAAGAGGCAGGTCAGGTGGTCTGATATTCCCATCTCTCTCAGAATTTTCCACAGTTTATTGTGATCCACACAGTCAAAGGCTTTGGCATAGTCAATAAAGCAGAAATAGATGTTTTTCTGGAACTCTCTTGCTTTTTCCATGATCCAGCAGATGTTNTGCATACAGATTTCTCAAGAGGCAGGTCAAGTGGTCTGATATTCCCATCTCTCTCAAAATTTTCCACAGTTTATTGGTTTCTTTAGAGTAAATTATTATTAAACTTGCTCTTTAGAAGCCTCAGAAACTGTTCCTCTGATCCTTATTTAAAGGAAGCGACCAACAGAAGTATTAGAGAATTGAAGTGAGTTTGACAAACCTATTCTTAACTAAATTCACATATTTTATTTATTCTGTGTGAGTCTGTTCATTTAATAAAAGAGGGAGAATTGCAAATATGAATCCATTTCCTTTGATTAAAAAATAAACAAAAGAAGGTGAGTCCATTTTCCTACAATTGAGGTTAGAATTGTCATGATTTGTTTTTCTTGGAAAGCATGACAAATGAGCGAGCACTCAGATATCTTTGGTTAACTGAAAGGAGGCCTTGAGGGTTTCTGGAGAAACTCATTCTTTTGAGATAAAGTAAAATTAACTTAGTGGAAGTGTAACCATAGGTTAGCCTGCCTATAGCAGAATAAATTATACCTACCGGGGATTTCCCTGGTGGCTCAGATGGTAAAGCGTCTGCCTACATGCGGGAGACCCGGGTTCGATCCCTGGGTCAGGAAGATCCCCTGGAGAAGGAAATGGCAACCCACTTCAGTACTCTTGCCTGGAGAATCCCACGGATGGAGGAGCCTGGCGGGCTACAGTCCATGGGGTCACAAAGAGTCAGACACGACTGAGCGCCTTCACTCACGGGAGCCGTAGAATCTTCTGTGGAATATGCCCTGAAATGTGTGTGTGTAGCAGGCATCAGACACTTTGTGCGTCTGAAAGAGCTCTTCGTGGGGGCTGTCGTGCTCGTATTATTATCATTTTTAACTCAAAGTGAAGGTAGCTTCTAGATTGCCCTCTTGGAGCCATCTGAAATTTCTTTCAAGATAAAAGATAAAATTTTAGCACTATAAAACTCTGAAGTGAAGCGAAGTTGCTCAGTCGTGTCCGACTCTTTGTGACCCCAAGGACTGTAGCCTACCGGCTTCTCTGTCCATGGAATTTTCCAGGCAAGAATACTGGAGTGGGTTGCCATTTCCTTCTCCAGGAGATCTTCCCGACCCAGGGATTGAACCCGGGTCTCCCACATTGTAGGCAGATGCTTTACCGGCTGAGCATCTCTAGGAGATATTTATGGAATAATTCAGCAGAGTTAGTCTAGAACTCATGAATTGAAGCAGGAAATCCAAAGAATTCGTTTGTGTGTATGAGAGAGAGGGGAGGAGGGAGAGAAAGACTCTGCTGTATGTCTATGTATTTACATGTAAAAATAAAATAGTATGTGTACTGAAGTGCTCAGGTGCTCAGTCACGTCCGACTCTTTGCGACCCCGTGGACTGTAGTCCGTCAGGCTCCTCTGTCCATGGGATTCTCCAGGCAGGAGTACTGGAGTGGGCTGCCATTTCCGTCTCCAGGGGAGCTTCCCGACCTGGGGATTGAGCCCGAGTGTGCTGTGCCTCTTGCACTGGCAGGTAGATCCTTTCCCCTGAGCCACCTGGAAAGCCCCTATGTGCTAATGGATGAGTACAGACTGTGGGAGCAGAGCACTGGCCCCCTCTTAACCCTGGAACTGGTGAGTGTGTTGTCACGTGGCAAAGAGGAATTAGGATCACAGGTCGGATTAAGCTTGCTAGTCAGCTGTTCTGAGGTGAGGAGATGACTCAGGAGTGCCCAGATGGGTTCTGTGCAGCCCAAGGGCCTTTAGAAGGAGGAGGAGAGCAGCAGAGAAGGTCAGAGTGAGGCCACGTAAGAAGCACTCCAGCCTCTTCTCCTACTTTGAGTTGGATGCAAGACCCGTAAACCACTGACCTCCGTATGTAAGGGGGTAAAGGTCAGAGGATGGGTCTTCCCTGGAGCCTTCAGAGAGAAGTGCAGTCTTGTCTACACTTGACTTAAACGAGCCCATCGAGATCCGCTTTGAACTTCTGACCTCAGAACTGTAAGATGATAAGTTTGGGTTGTTCAAACCTATGAAGTTTGTAGTAATTTGTCACAGCAGCCACAGAGACTGACACGCATGCCAGCTGTGAGCCGCTGAGGTCGACTCCCTGTGTTTGATGATCCCCCAGTATTTTCTTGTGCAGACTTTTAGTGCTTCTAGAAGATATGCATTTAGCATATGGATTCAGTGGTGATCTGCTTAATGCCCCTGGAAACAGTTAAAAAGTGACAACAGTGAAACAACTCGTTGAAGAAAAATAAGGATTGAAAACGCATCCAGCTACTTGCGTAGGAAATAAAACCTTTAATAAAATTCAGATCAGGCATTTGGAATTCAGTTACTTCATGACTGCAGGGTCTGTGGAGTTGCTTCCATTCACTCTTGTGACATGCTTTTAAAAAAAAAAAAAAAAGTTTTCCCTATGAATGTCCTGAATGGAAGCATTTGGGGTACAGAAGATTCTGCGTGAGAATCCAGGATATGTTTCCCTCTGGGAAATTGCACTGCAGCTTCTCATACCACTGCTCTGTGACATTCCTTAGGAAGTATCCAGGTTTATCTTGATGGCACTGCCCCACTGCCTGGGGCTGCCAGCTCTCCACTCTCAAGGTATGTTTCCAGTCCACGGGTGGAGGGGACTTAGGATCAGCACGTGATACAATGAGATGGGTCATGCAAAGATGCTCAGGGACCCCCAGCTACCCCTGCCAAGTGTTGTCGCAGAGTGGAAAATCCTCATGGGGTTTTATAAAAGAAACGTCATGTTGCTGGGGGCTCCACTACAGGTTGTAAAGCATAAATCCCAACTTGACACACCTGTTAAGAAAACCCCTTCCTTTTGTCACCATTGATGGTCTCCAAGAATTATTTTACTGTGTACCTGTCAGTGAAAGATGGAATTTTTGGTAAGCAGTATATTCAAGAGGAACATTTTTGAAATATGTGAAATAGTTCTTTGTTTCTCATTTGCCATCTCTACTCTATTTAGAGTTGAGTCGATCTGAATTGAGTATTCTGAAAATAGATTATGGATTGGTATTATAATCTAGTGATTTTTTAAAAAAAATCTCCTGTTTAGCATTTTGAAAAACCTCATGTGAAGAGTTGACTCATTGGAAAAGACTCTGATGCTGGGAGGGATTGGGGGCAGGAGGAGAACGGGATGACAGGATGAGATGGCTCGATGGCATCACTGACTTGATGGAAGTGAGTTTGAGTGAACTCTGGGAGTTGGTGATGGACAGGGAGGCCTGGCATGCTGCGATTCATAGGGCCGCAAAGAGTCAAGACACGACTGAGCGACTGAACTGAACTGAACTGAAGTTAATTGAACTATTTAAATTCTTTGTTATGTGGTTTTAAAACCAGTTTGGTAATTGAGGTATATACAACTTATATTTGGAATTAAGGATAACTAATTGGACTGCAAGGAGATCCAACCAGTCCATCCTAGAGGAGATCAGTCCTGGGTGTTCATTGGAAGGACTGATGTTGAAGCTGAAACTCCAACACTTTGGGCACCTGATACGAAGAGCTGACTCATTTGGAAAGACCCTGATGCTGGGAAAGATTGAAGGCGGGAGGAGAAGGGGATGACAGAGGATGACATGGCTGGATGGCATCACTGACTCAGTGGACATGGATTTGAGTAAACTCCGGGAGTTGGTGATGGACAGGGAAGCCTTGCGTGCTGCAGTCCATGGGGTCGCAAAGAGTCGGACACAACTGAGTGACTGAACTGAACTGAAGGATAACTAACACTATTTTTACTTATTCATCTGTCATCCAGTCACAGTTTTATAAAACTGACTTTTTACCTTCATGACGGTTTTGGTGCACTGAAGAGAGTATTAAGATACACTTTCATTATCTACAGCAGTTTCTTTTAAGTTGATGATGCCTCATGGCCAATTGTTTAGAAAGTTTCTAAACTAAAAATTATTAGCTGCTGGTTTGTGCTGTTTCTGTTCCTCCCTCTGGGGATGGAGGGTGGTTAAATGAAGTTAGTGTGAGCTGTGATTGTGTCATTAATTATTTAATTCATCTAAGGATTCTTTTCTTTCCTATCCCCGACTGTTCTAAATAAAATATAAAAATTTTCTTCCTGTAGCATCTTATGTATTTTGCTTTTCACTCTCATGGAATGGTGGTGTTTTGGTGATGAGGAAAAAATGTCGTATAGAGACACGACAACTGTGGTGGAAAGCAGACTCGTTTTGGTTTATGAATTCAGAGTTGAATTGTAAATGTCAAGTGATTGTGAAAAACAAACCCAGTAGGAGTTGAACTTAATTTCAGAAGCAAAATATACTCTTTTATGTACAGCATGTTTTGCCTTGTTTAGAAGCTGCATCTTCATTCACTTACCAAAGGTACTTAACCACCCACCTCTTTCATTCACGTTAAATGCACGCAGCGGGAGAGGAGCGTGAGTCCCAGCCTGGGCTGCTCTGCGGTCAGGTGGTCCTGGCGGCAGCAGCGGGTGCCGTCTCTCCCCTCGGGGGTGGTCAGAGCGCGATGCTGGCTGGCCTGTGGCATCCCGTCCTTGTGGTACACCACCGAGGTTGCAGCCTCTCCTCGCAGGCCAGGCTCTTCGCTCTCAGCTTCAGGACCCCGTGTTCACACACCGCTTCCTCCTCCTGCGCCTCCCTCAGGGTGCTTCACCGCTCTCCCCATGCTTTAGAAGCAGCTTTGACACGTGCTGCCCCTCACTTTCCCCTCCAGGTGCCCTCACTGTGTCCCTCCAGGTGCCCTCACTGTGTCCCTCCAGGTGCCCTCACTGTGCCTCCAGGTGCCCTCACTGTCCCTCCAGGTGCCCTCACTGTCCCTCCAGGTGCCCTCACTGTGTCCTCCAGGTGCCCTCACAGTCCCTCCAGGTGCCCTGTGTCCCTCCAGGTGTCCTCACTGTGTCCCCCTCCAGGTGCCCTCACTGTCCCTCCAGGTGTCCTCACTGTGTCCCTCCAGGTGCCCTCACTGTGTCCCTCCAGGTGTCCTCACTGTGTCCCTCCAGGTGTCCTCACTGTGTCCCTCCAGGTGTCCTCACTGTCCCTCCAGGTGCCCTCACTGTATCCCTCCAGGTGCCCTCACAGTCCCTCCAGGTGCCCTGTGTCCCTCCAGGTGTCCTCACTGTGTCCCCCTCCAGGTGCCCTCACTGTCCCTCCAGGTGTTCTCACTGTGTCCCTCCAGGTGTCCTCACTGTGTCCCCCTCCAGGTGTCCTCACTGTGTCCCCCTCCAGGTGCCCTCACTGTCCCTCCAAGTGCCCTCACTGTGTCCCTCCAGGTGCCCTCACTGTGCCCTGCCCCTGGCACCTGAGTGACTGAGCTTACTACACAGCCTGGTTCCAAGGCTCCTCCTCCTGTGCCAGCTTCCACCCAGGGTTTTCTCTGCCAGCCCCCAGGTGTGACGTTAGTCTGGACTGTAGCAGGGCCACCTTGTCGATGCCCTGTGGTGATGCTGTCCTCACCCTGGACCCTGAACTCAGCGCCAGGGGGCGCCCACCCAGGTGCCGAGGCTGCAGCGGACAAGCTGCCCTCTTTAGCCCTGCCATGTCCGCCGTCACTTGTTTAGGGCCTGTCACCTTGTGCGCCCAGCCTCACCGCAGGGCCGTGATCATGTCCTTTCCCCCACTCCAGGACTGATGTGCCTGGGCTCCCTCTGCACCCCGTCCTTAACCCTAGGCGATGTGTGCACAGCGCAGGGGTCTCTGCTGAATGGGTGATCCACCCTAGCACCCCATCCCCTGCAGAAGGCCACTGTGTGCCCCAGGACAGCCCCGAGGGACTCCAGGCTCAGTTCCCGTCCAGTGTCCTTGCTGACATCTGCTCTTCAGCCTTCAGTCTCTGCTGCCCTATCTGCACCACAGCCACCAGCTGGCCACCGTCCAGCGCCTCACTGTCAGGCGCTGTGCCACCATGCCAGGGCTGTTGGGACCCCCCGTGGCTGCCCCGTCACCCTGGCTGCTTTCCCTCATGGGCCAGTTTCCCGAGCCATGGGCAGACATTCTCGAGGCCCCATTTTCCTCGCAGCTCTGTGGGATGGATCTGAGCTCTCTCCTCTGCTCCCAGCACTGGGGGCCTCCCAGTGATACATGGAACACAGTCACAGCAACAGTTTCCTTGGGACACCTGGAACACACAGCGACTATTTCCTGGGAACACCAGGAACATAAGCACAGCGACTGTTTTCTGGGGAAACCTGGAACACAGTCACAGTGACTGTTTCCTGGGGATACCTGGAACACACAATGACTGTTTCCTGGGGACACCTGGAACACACAGCAACTGTTTCCTGGGGACACCTGGAACACACAGCGACTGTTTCCTGGGGACACTCAGAACATCAGCACAGTCACTGTTTCCTGGTGACACCTAGAACACACAATGACTGTTTCCTGGGGACACCTGGAGCACACAGTGACTGTTTCCTGGGGACACCTGGAGCACACAGCGACTGTTTCCTGTTGACACCTGTAGCACACAGTGACTGTTTCCTGGGGACACTCGGAACATCAGCACAGTGTTTCCTGGTGACACCTGGAAGACAATCACAGTGACTGTTTCCTCATGACACCTGGAACACAGTCACAGCGACTGTTTCCTCATGACACCTGGAACACACAGTGACTGTTTCCTGGTGACACCTGGAACACACAGCGACTGTTTTACTGGTAACAACCTGGAGCACACAGTGACTGTTTCCCAAGGACACTCGGAACACAGTCACAGTGACTGTTTATGACAGCAGAGCCACACAGGACCTGGCTGGTGGATCTCAGGGGTGGCTGTACACCTTCCCATCCCTGTGGGCTGTTTGGAATGGCGGGGGATTCTTTGCTGGTTATAGGGAAGGTCCTGTTGGCTTTCGGTGCCTTAGGGGCCATGATGATAAGCAGGACGGGACAGGATGCCCACCTCTGCTTGCCTCTGCAGCTGCTTCTGCCACCATCCTGCTCAGGGCCTTTGCTCGGCTTTCCCCGTTCCTTTGCCCAAGTCACTCCTTTCTCACTTGTTCAGGTCTCTGTCTGTGAGTCCCTGCTCCTCGGTCCTCTTGCCAGTGCCGCTCCAGGTCGCTGCGCCTTTCCTCCACTTAGTTTTTCCTCTCCATACCTGATGCAGCCTGACGTGAGCTTGGCATGTGTTTGTGGGTCTGTCAGTCCTTCTCCTCCTCTGGAGAACAAGCTTGTGAGTGAGTGGAGTGCCAGCCTGCCCTATTCGCAGTGCACAGCCCCCCAAACCTGCTCTGACTGCCCAGTGCAGCTGCCCTTCCCTGAGGAGTGGTTTCTGGAGGTGACATTTGGGGGGGAGGGCAGGGAGCAAGGTCTGATCTCAGTCTGATCTCGGCTGCCCTCACCCCCTGCCAGCCAGCCCCTCTCCCCCAGCCTGCTGAGATTGTTCTCTGTCCCCCCACACCTCCATTCCCCACCATCCCTGGGCCTGCAGCTGTACCAAGGCTGATATGGCCAGCCCCCAGAGTGCTCCTGGCCTTGAGCTGTGTCTCCTCCCCTGTTAGTTGAGTAGGTGGCCTTCGGTGACTTCCTGGGAGAGGGGCCCCCTGAGGTGTGGGCTTCAGTGTCCTATGGGAGGCTTGGGGAGTGTACACGTGCTGGGGGACCTGTGTCACCTGCAGGAACATTGGAGGTGATGTCGTGTGTGCCCCCCCCCATGGGGGCTGCAGCTGTGCAGGCAGACGGTGTGACAGGGTGGAGCTCCTCATAAGCCTCATGTGCCGGGGGCTCTGTCCACCCCACTCACATCCAGGGGTGCTGTCCATGCTGTGTGTGTCCTGGGGCTCTGTACACGCTGCTCACATCCAGGGCGCCGTCCACACTGTGTGTGTCCTGGGGCTCTGTACATGCTGCTCGTCCACCCCGCTCATATCCAGGGGCGCCGTCCACACCGCGTGCATCCAGGGCGCCGTCCACCCCGCTCACATCCAGGGCGCCATCCACAGTGTGTGTCCTGGGGTTCTGTCCACGCCATGCACATCCAGAGGTGCTGTCACACCATGTGTGTCCTGGGGCTCCATCCACCCCACTCACATCCAGGGGCTCTGTCCACCCTGCTCACGGCCAGTGGCACTGTCCATGCCGTGTGCATCGTGGGGCTCCATCCACACTGCAGACATCCAGGGGTGCTGTCCACATCACACACGTCCGGGGTGCTGTCTACACCACCTGCATTCTGGGGCTCCGTCCACTCCATGCACATCCAGGGCTGCTGTCTACACCACCTGTGTCCTGGGGCTCCGTCCACTCCATGCACATCCAGGGCTGCTGTCTACACCACCTGTGTCCCGGGGGCTCCGTCCACTCCTTGCACATCCAGGGCACTGTCTACACCACCTGCGTCCAGGGTTTCCATCCACGAGCATCGTGGGGCTCCATCCACACTGCAGACATCCAGGGGTGCTGTCCACATCACACACGTCCGGGGTGCTGTCTACACCACCTGCATTCTGGGGCTCCGTCCACTCCATGCACATCCAGGGCTGCTGTCTACACCACCTGTGTCCTGGGGCTCCGTCCACTCCATGCACATCCAGGGCTGCTGTCTACACCACCTGTGTCCCGGGGGCTCCGTCCACTCCTTGCACATCCAGGGCACTGTCTACACCACCTGCGTCCAGGGTTTCCATCCACGCCATGCACATCCAGGGCTGCTGTCTACACCACCTGTGTCCCGGGGGCTCCGTCCACTCCTTGCACATCCAGGGCACTGTCTACACCACCTGCGTCCAGGGTTTCCATCCACGCCATGCACATCCAGGGCACTGTCTACACCACCTGCGTCCAGGGTTTCCATCCACGCCATGCACATCCAGGGCACTGTCTACACCACCCGCGTCCTGGGGGCTCCATCCACTCCATGCACATCCAGGGCACTGTCTACACCGCCCGCGTCCTGGGGGCTCCATCCGCTCCATGCACATCCAGGGCACTGTCTACACCGCCCGCGTCCTGGGGCTCCGTCCACATCATACACATCCAGGGGTGCTGTCCACACCGCCTGCGTCCTGGGGGCTCCATCCACTCCATGCACATCCAGGGCACTGTCTACACCACATGCATCCTGGAGGCTCCGTCCACCCTGCAGACATCCAGGGGTGCGGTCCACACTGTGTGCCTCCCGGGGCTCCATCCACGCCGCACATGCCCAGGGTTGCCGTCGCACCCTGCGGGGTCCTGGTCAGACAGCGTCCAGACTACCTTTTCTCAGAAGATCTGGTGACTTAGGGATACGATCGGGAGCAGGACGGATCTCCATAAAAGTTAAAGTATCACAGAGCAGAGAGTTTTTAGCCTCCATTCTCACTCACTTTCAGTTGTAAAATGCAGTTTAGAAGGTGAAAGATTAACACGGAAACAGTAAACTGTCTGAATTTTATCCTCAGAGTATCAGTTCCACTTTTATTAGAGTGAACTTTGTTTTTATTTTGTTCCGGTATAGACAGCGTCCAGACTACCTTTTCTCAGAAGATCTGGTGACTTAGGGATACGATCGGGAGCAGGACGGATCTCCATAAAAGTTAAAGTATCACAGAGCAGAGAGTTTTTAGCCTCCATTCTCACTCACTTTCAGTTGTAAAATGCAGTTTAGAAGGTGAAAGATTAACACGGAAACAGTAAACTGTCTGAATTTTATCCTCAGAGTATCAGTTCCACTTTTATTAGAGTGAACTTTGTTTTTATTTTGTTCCGGTATATATCCAACAATGTTGTTAACTTGGAGTTAAACTCTGTTACCCTAAATTCCTGTTAGGGAGTTGTCAAATCAAAATATACGGAACAACTAACAGCTTATATGCAGGTAATAATGATCACCACATTGCTAACTTCCTGTTGCAGAATGTTTTGCCTGGGAGTAAAATAAGTCAGCCTTATAAACCAAGCACATGGATTGGACATATGATTACACAGTACACGTCACACTTCACAGTGTGACTTGGAGGAGCTAGTGGGGTTCTTTGGATGGGGGAGGGGAAGGAGGCTTACTTTTAGAAGAGCAAATTGTACAGTTGATTATATTGGAAGTCTGTGTGTCCGTTAAGCACCGAGGTTATGTTTTAGTTTAGCACTTTTGTGTGTGTGCTATACAAAGGTGTTAGAAATGTAGAATGTAGATACTGTGTCAATGATGAAGTAAGAAATTCATGACAAATTTTAGGGAGGAAAGTATGGCACATTTTATCATCTTGGATTTAACAGCTGTGCCCTTTTTAAGAGTACCTATGTGTTATCCACTCCAGCTTCATCGAGATGTCATTGACGCACAGCTCTGTGTATGGTTAAGGGTACACCATAATCATCTGCCTTCTGTACATCATGAGATGATTATCACATAACTTTAGTGAACACTCGTCTCGTAGATTGGAGAAGGCGATGGCACCCCCTCCAGTACTCTTGTCTGGAAAACCCCATGGATGGAGGAGCCTGGTGGGCTGCCGTCCATGGGGTGGCGAAGAGTCGGACACGACTGAGCGACTTCACTTTCACTTTTCACTTTCATGCACTGGAGATGGAAATGGCAACCCACTCCAGTGTTCTTGCCCGGAGAATCCCAGGGACAGGGGAGCCTGGTGGGCTGCCGTCTATGGGGTCGCACAGAGTCAGACACGACTGAAGCGACTTAGCAGCGGCAGCAGCATCTCATAGATTAAATAAAATAGAAAAACCATTGTCTTTGTGATAAGAACTCTTAGGATTTACACTCTCAGCCACTTTCATGTATGACCTGGAGCAGTCTTAATTGTGCTTGTCATCTTGTACATGACACCCCTAGTGCTTCTTTCTCTCATAACTGAAATGTTGTACCTTTGACCACCTTCATCCAGCTCCCCCCACCCCACCTCTGATAAGAAATCTGACCTCTTTTTCTGAGTTTGTTTGTTTTGAGGTATAACTGACCTGCATAACCCTGTGCTAGTTCCAGGTATACAGTATAGTGGTCCAGCATTTCTGTGTATTTCAAAGTTGTCACACACAGCTGTGTTCTCTGACTGTAAGGCGTCATTGTGGATTATGAGTTACACTACTAAGAGTATAGTCTTTATAGGTTGTAATGAAAGGCTGGTGTGGAGGTTTTAGCCTACTGCGTATTTCACCAAACCTTCTTTTCCAATGTCAACATTTTCTAAATTTTCCCAGAACAGACTTGTTAGTATAATGGATCATGGTAAAGCTTAACTTATGCCTGAGTTGTCTTTGATGGAGATCAAAACCGGCAATTTGGGCAGTTTTTGAGTTTTGGTTTTGTGGAAAGTCGATCTTAAAAGGGCATCCAGGTTTGAGTCTGCCGGGTAAGGATGCAGTGTTTCACTGTCTAGGACACTCGGTTGGAAAGACCAAGTTTTTGTGTGTGTTTGAAGGCTTCTCTGAATTCTGTTTATAAACATTGTCAGGAGCAGAGAGTGTCAGGAATCTTCCACGTGAACGAAGAATGACAAAAGGAGTAAACCGTGCCGGGACTCGCGGTGGTTCGGGGCCACGTGTCTCGGCCCCATGCTTCTGGGATTACTCGCGGTCCCCTGAGAGCACGGAATGGGTGCTGTCAGCAAGTTGCGCGCCGCATCACAGGCGGTGTGTGCCTCCCGCTTCTGATGAACCCCTCGGCCTTTCAGTGGTACAGCTGAGTTGTGTTTAAACCATTTTGACACGTGACGTCCAAATTTAACTGAACTTTTAACAGAATTTTAATTTAATTTAATCTGCCTTGTAGCAGAATTGTTTGTCCGCCCCTTGAAGGCACGTTTTACCTATGCCAGACCTTTGATCTCATTCATTTCCATAACACTCGAGACCTGTGTTTTGACTGTGTTCTTGAAAATGATGGTCCTTACCTCATGAAGGTATGGATGGTACTCTTTTCCTGCAGTCATGTTTTCATGGAAAGTCATGTTCCAGAGTGAGCTGGGAGCCGGGCAGTCAGCTGTCTGGCTGAGGACTCCAGTGTGGTGGAAATGACTTTCCCCGGAGCTGGGTGCCCAGGTGCTGGCCATGGGCTGGCCTGCGAGTTGCTGAAGTGTCCAAAGGCCAGACCATGGCTGCTCTCATGCAGAACAGGGGTCTCCTCCTCCTCCAGCCACTGTCTCCAAAATGGGCACTCGAGAAGTGCTGGAAGATGGGAGTTTATTTGCAGGAGACAGGATCACCAAGAAGTTCACTTGGCTCATTCATGCTGACTGAGGAAAGCTAAGTGTAAGTGTTTAATGCTGGAACTCATGAAATGACATGCATTCAGAATGAGAGGGAGTCTTCATTAGGCTCCCTGTGAAGAGGCAGCCAGCTCTTGCCGGTTTTCCTCCAGTACAAGAAGTTCATCATGAAGACAGAGATTATATCAGTTTCAATTTCACTGTTAAATATGCACAGCTTGGGACACAAGCTGTTTCCTGTCTTAGTTTTCTCTAGTTGTAGACAGGCAGTGAGGCGGAGGCATCCTGGCAGACAGGTGATTCACTTTGAGTTGAAGTAAGTTTAGTGTGTCTTTAATGTATTCATGAAGAGTTCCTCCTTTTTTTTTTTCTTCTTGCCTCCCTTCTGTTTTTCCCCTAATTTAGATTACCACAAGCTAATTCGAATTGATTGCGTGGGTGTAAATTATTAAAAAAAACAAAACCCTGTCTACCCAACTATCATTTTTGTCGCTGAGACTAGATTAAAAACCTCAGAATAAAAAGCATGACGTTTAAGTGAACACAGTGATTATACACAAGATGACAAGTAAATAATTGATTTCTGGTGGTTGCTGGCTTGATGAGAGAAAGCAGAGGAGCTCGAAGGAAGAGAAAGCAGAGGAGCTCGAAGGAAGAAATATTCCTGCGCCTTCCACACTAACAAGCCCCTGGTTTCTGCAGCAGGAATACAGGGACCCTGCTGTGGGTGGGGAGGGCAGCTGCGTCCCCACCCTGCCCACAGTGGCCACAGGGAGCAGAAGACAGTGGACACAGGAGAGCAATTTCAAGCTGCCCTTGTTCACGTCCCTCCAGTACTTGGAGAGGGTATCGAAGGAGAGTGTGTTCATTTTTAGCAGGCAGTGTTTAATAGCCTGAAAATAGCTTCTTTTAGGAAGGAAGTCTTGAAACTCAAGCATCGGCTCCTTTACTTGACATCAGTGGGAAAGAAGGTATCTTCACGGAGGCATATTTGTCAGACTGTTGTATTACCTCGATACCAGAACCTCCTTTTCTCTCTAATTTTTATTAAGTCTTTTCTTAAATGCATCAGTGCCCCCTACGTTACTTGGACTAAGACCACACAGAGCAGACGACCCTCCCCAGACGGCTTGGCACCCCTGCCCTGTGCTCAGCGTGACCACTTCTCCCCCGATCCCAAGTCACTGTCTCTCCCTGACTCGTCACTTCTTCCATATATTCTCCTTGTACCTGTCAGACATGCCTTTTAATTTTTTATGCATTGAAATCAGGTAACTGGGTTTACTGTGAGTTCTCTTTTATGTAAGGAAGATTATGAAGGAATTTGGGCCTTCGGGTAGAGGACTCAGACTTCTTTGCCCAGGGCTGTGTGTCAGAGGGTGGATATGTGCAAAGTCTGATTTCTAAATGCTATACTTTTAGGGCGCCATGGAAGAACAGTTAACCCCTAATTAGCCTGAGCAAAATCTGCTTCTAGATTACCCGTACTTCTGTGGTGGTGGTTTGTGGTTTAGTTGCTAAGTTGTATCTGACTCTCTGAGACCCCATGGACTATAGCCCACCAGGATCCTGTCCATGGGATTTCGCAGGCAAGGATACTGGAGCAAGTTGCCATGTCCTTCTCCAGAGGTCTTCTTGACCCAGGGATTGAACCTGTATCTCTTGCATTGCAGATGACCTCCTGCATTGCAGGTGGTTTCTTTACCACTGAAGCTGCATCAAATTTGATCTTGATGCAAATCCTGGCTACTGCTTATTCTCCAATAGGGATGAAAGTGTTCATATTTGATTTCTTGTTGAAAACTCAGTCTGGAGACTGTTACTGCACTGAAGTGATTTGGAGAATTGTGGCATGTTTCCCAGGGTAATTGAAGAGACCCGGTATTTTTGAACAGTAATGATAGCATTTCCTCCCTCATTTTTAAAGCATTTCTTTTTATTGTAGTGAAATATGTATAACATAAAATTTACCATTTCAAGTGTATACTTCTCAGACGTTAAGTCCATTCATGGTGTGTATCCACTTATAGAACTTTTCATCTTCCCTACTAAACACTTTCTTCCCGCTGCTCCCCACCCCAAGGCCAGGCCAGTGTTTTATTCCTCATTCTCAGATACACCTGATCTCATCCAGTCCAGCCCTTGGGGCTTTGCATGCGTCCAGAGCCCCTGGTCAGTGCCTGGCCACACGCCCTCCAAGTTTGGGCTCCTTTTCTATTTGTGGTGTGTGTGTTTTTCAATTGATATATAGTTGATTTATAATGTTATGTTAATTTCTACTCTGTGGCAAAGTGATTCAGTTAAAATATATATACATTTAAAAAATTTTCTCCTCCATTGCGGTTTATCATAGGATATGGAATATAGATCCTGTGCTGTATGGCATGACCTTGTTTATCCATTCCATATATAGTTTACATCTGCGAACCCCAGCCTCCTGTTCCATCCCTCCCCAATCCCCTCTTCCTTGGCAGTCACAAGTCTGTTCTCTGTGTCTGTTTCTGTCTCATAGATAAGTTCATCTGTGTCCTAGTTTAGATTTCACATATAAGTGATTTCATATGGTATTTGTCTTTCTCTGTCTGGTTCACTTCACTTAGTATGGTAATCTCTAAATCCATCCATGTTGGTGCTCATGGCATTTCATTCTTATGGCTAAGTAGTGTTCCTGTGTGTGTTGTGTGTGTGTGTGTGTGTCTGTGCGTCTTACCACATCTTCTTTTTCCATTCATGGTGAGAAACTCAGAGCCTTCCCATGAAGATCAGGTACAAGGCAAGGATGTGCCCTCTCACCAGTCCTTTTCCAGACATCATACTGGAAGTCCTCGCCAGTGTGGAAGTAAAAGGTACACAGATTGGAAAGGAGGTATAAAACTCTTTGTTCCCCCGATTCACTCTTGGTCAGTTCTCCTTGTATTTCTTCATTCTTCAAAACAAATTATTGTCTTTGTTCACAGTTGACATGACATGATTGTCTATGTAGAAAATTCTGAAGAACTGATGGAAAAATGCCTAGAACTAATAAGCAATTGTAGTAAAGTTGCAAATAACAAAATTAGTTTATAAAAATCAGCTGCTTTCCTACATACTGGCAACAGAGAAGTGGGATTTGAAATTAAAAACACAGTACTCAGGACATGGAAGCAACCTAGATGTCCATCAGCAGATGAATGGATAAGAAAGCTGTGGTACATATACACAATGGAGTATTACTCAGCTATTAAAAAGAATACATTTGAATCAGTTTTAATGAGGTGGATGACGCTGGAGCCGATTATACAGAGTGAAGTAAGCCAGAAAGAAAAACATCAATACAGTATACTTACACATATATATGGAATTTAGAATGATGGTAATGATAAACCTGTACGCAAGACAGCAAAGAGACACAGTTGTATAGAATGGCCTTTTGGACTCTGTGGGAGAGGGAGAGGGTGGGATGGGTTGGCAGAGTGGCAATGTAACATGTGCGATATCATAAGCGAAATGAATTGCCAGTCCAGGTTTGATGCAGGATGCAGGATGCTAGGGACTGATGCATGGGGATAATCCAGAGAGAGGGTGTGGGGCGGGAGGGTGGAGGAGGGGGTCGGGATTGGGAGTTCATGTACACTCATGGCTAATTCATGTCAATGTGTAACAAAACGAATACAGTATTGTAAAGCAAAACAAACTAAAAAATAAAAATTAATTAAAAATAAAAATAAAAAATAAAAACACAGTACTATTTACAGCATAATCTCCAAATATGAAGTATGTATAAACCTAACAAAATATGTACAAGATCTGTATGAAGAAAACTGCAAAACTCTGATGAAATCACAGAACTTAATAAATAGAGAGACAGTCCATTTCCATGGATAGGAAAACTCATTACTGTCAAGATATCAGGTCTTCCAAACTTGATCTCTAAGTTCAATGCAATCCCATTCAAAATCCCAGCAGGTTACTTTGTGAATATCAACAAACTGATTCCCAAATGTGCATGTAGAATAGACAATACAATATAGAAAAACAAAAAAGTTGGAGAAATGATGCTACCTGACTTTGACTTAATATAAAGCTACAGTAGCCACCATTGGGTGGTATTGGCAGGAGAATTTTCAAAAGAACTGACAGGTTGATGAGTGGAACAGAATATAAGGCTCAGAAATAGACCCACACGAATATAGTCAACTGATTTTTGACATGGGAGCACATACAATATGGTGGAGAAAAGATAGTCTTTTCAATAAAAGCTAGTAGAGTAACTGGACATCAGCAGGCAGTGAAATGAACCTAGGCACACACCTTATACTCTTCATAAATTAACTCAAAATGGAATATAAAATGTAAAATTATAAACTCCCTATAAGATAACATAGGAGAAAATATAGGTGACCTTGGATCTCATGATGTCTTTTAAATACAACAGTAAAGGCATGATCCATGATGGAAACATTGATAAGATGAACTTTATTAAAGTTTAAATTTTTTTTCTATAAAATACACTGTCTGGAGAATAAGAAGAAAAGCCACATGGAAGCTTTTAGACTGGAAGCTAATATTTGCAAGATATTAGACTAATATTTGCAAAAGACATCTGATGAAGGACTGTTATCCAAAATTTGCAAAAACTCTTAAAACTCAACAGTAAAAAAGCAAACAACTAGGGGTAAAGGGGTTAACTGTATATTGATGAAGGGAAACTGTACTTTTGATAGTGAGCATGCTATAGTGTACATGGAAGTTATAATATATATGAATTTTATGTAGTATTATAAACCAATGATGCTTCAATAAAATAGAAAAGAAAAACAACCCTTTTAAAACTGGGCAAAACACCTGAACAGACATCTCACCCAAGAAAGTAAAACAGCAAATAAGCATATGAAGAATGCTCCATATTATATGTCATCAGAGAAATGCAATTTACAACAGCGGTGAGATACTACACCTGTTAGAGTGGCCACTCTCCCACAGTCTGCATGGCACAGCCCCCTCGCCCCTCCAAAATAAGAATGGTCAAAATCTGGAATGCTGATGACACCATACTGAATATGTGAAGCAACAGGAATTCACATTCATGGCTGAGGGGAGTGCAGAATGGTGCAGCCACTTTGGAAGGCGG
Organism: Aepyceros melampus; assembly: GCA_006408695.1. Classification (NCBI taxonomy): domain Eukaryota; kingdom Metazoa; phylum Chordata; class Mammalia; order Artiodactyla; family Bovidae; genus Aepyceros; species Aepyceros melampus. The sequence continues at coordinate 37,540 of SJXQ01002066.1, forward strand.
TGTAGCCGTTGCTTATAAAACTACATGTACTCTTAGCGGGTAGTCCAGCACTTGCACTCCAAGTGAGTCAAAATGTACGTTCATACAGATGTTGCTGCTGCTGCTGCTGAGTCGCTTCAGTCGTGTCCGACTCTGTGCAACCCCACAGACAGCAGCCCACCAGGCTCCCCTGTCCCTGGGATTCTCCAGGCAAGAACACTGGAGTGGGTTGTCATTTCCTTCTCCAATGCATGAAAGGAAAAGGGAAAGTGAAGCTGCTCAGTCGTGCCCAACTCTTCGCCACCCCATGGACTGCAGCCTACCAGGCTCCTCCACCATGGGATTTTGCAGGCGAGAGTACTAGAGTGGGTTGCCATTGCCTTCTCCAACACAGACGTTTAGAGCAGCTTTATTCATAATTGACAACACATGAAAGCAATTGGATATCCTTCAGTCAGTGAATGGATAAATTGTTGTATATCCAGACAATGGAATATTATTCAGCACTAAAAAGAATAAGCTATCAGGCTGTAAAAAGATATGCAGGATCCATAAAATGCATATTACCAAGGGAAACAAGCCAATCTGGAAAACCTGCATATTTTATATTTCAACCGTATGACATTCTGGAAAAGGCAAAACTGTGGTGACAGTAAAAAGATCAGTGGTTGCCAGCAGTTAAGGGGGACAGGTGGAAGAGTTTCAGAGCAGTGACTCCATCCTCTGCCTGATACTGTAATGACTGGTGAGTGCCGCCATACATTTGTCAGACCCACAGAATGCCCATCAACTTCAAGCGTGAATTCCGACCTAAACTTCGGACTTCAGGCGAGCAAGATGTGTTAGTGTTGGTTCATGGATTATAGTAAGTGCACCTTCCTAGTGGGGTTGCTGATGATGGGGACTGTGAGGGGTCAGGGGTATATGGGAACTCTCATTCTTTGGCTTGCTTTTTTTCTGGGAACCTAAAATGGCTTTAAAAAGAGAAAAATAGAAATGATGAAAATATATTTAATATAAGTATTAAAAAGAGTGCTGAATTTATCCCGTCATTCTATTGCTTCAGACTAGAAAATTTCACTTTTTCTTCTGTAATGATTATATCTTTCTGAGACTCTTTTAGAAATGAGATAATGAAGATATCTTAGAAGCATTTATTTCTCTTCAACACTATTAACAAAACACTAAGTCATGGTAGGAAAGGTGAGAGATTAGCTACATTTAGAAAGAAGTATCTGAAACTGGATTTTGTAATTTTTCTTGCCTTGTTGGCATTAGGATGTGAAATGCAAGTTAATACCATGGTGCAAAGCCCCACTTGTGAGTGTGGGTCAAAGGGGTGGCCATGCAGATACTGCTTTCGGTAGGGTCAGCACACTCTTGTGCTAGATTTCTTGGCATCTGACAGATTGCCCAGTATATATGGAAATAAAACTTATAAATGCTTTTGTCTGCCAGCCACACACATAACATTTGTATATTCATAGTCTAGTCTGTAACTGTCCACTGTGAAACATGCCGTGGCACACACAGGACTTTATTCAAGTTGAGGTAACTGGCGGTCTAAGAAGGATCGTGAGCTTCCAGATGTTCAGACTGGATTTAGAAAAGGTACAGGAACCAGAAACCAAATTGCTGACATTTGCTGGAGCATCGAAAAAGCAAGAGAGTTCCAGAAAAACATCTACTTCTGCTTTATTGACTATGCCAAAGCCTTTGACTGTGTGGATCACAACAAACTGTACAAATGTGAAAGAGATGGGAAGGCAGACCCTGACCTGCCTCCTGAGAAACCTATATGCAGGTCAGGAAGCAACAGTTAGAACTGGACATGGAACAACAGTCTGGTTCCAAATCAGGAACGGATTACGTCAAGGCTGTATATTGTCACCCTGCTTATTTAACTTATATGCAGAGTACATCATGTGAAATGCCGGGCTGGATGAAGTACAAGCTGGAATCAAGATTGCCAGCAGAAATATCAATAACCTCAGATACGCACATGGCACCACCCTTATGGCAGAAAGCGAAGAAGAACTAAAGAGCCTCTTGATGAAAGTGAAAGAGGAGAGTGAAAAAGTTGGCTTAAAACTCAAAATTCAGAAAACAAAGATCATGGCATTTGGTCCCATCACTTAATGGCAAATAGATGGGGAAAAACAATGGAAACAGTGAGAGACTTTATTTTCTTGGGCTCCAAAATCACTACAGATGGTAACTGCAGCCATGAAATTAAAAGATGCTTGTTCCTTGGAAGAAAAGCTATGACCAACCTGGACAGCGTACTGAAAAGCAGAGACATTACTTTGCCAACAAAGGTCCATCTAGTCAAGACTATGGTTTTTCCAGTAGTCATGTATGGATGTGAGAGTTGGACCAAAAGAAAGCTGAGCACTGAAGAATTGATGCTTTTGAACTGTGGTGTTGGAGAAGACTCTTGAGAGTCCCTTGGACTGCAAGGAGATCCAACCAGTACATTCTAAAGGAAATCAGTCCTGAATATACATTGGGAGGGCTGATGCTGAAGCTGAAACTCCAATACTTTGGCCACCTGATGTGAAGAACCAACTCATTAGAAAAGACCCTGATGCTGAGAAAATTTGAAGCCAGGAGAAGAAGGGGACAACAGAAGATGAGATGGTTCGAAGGCATCACTGACAACGATAGACTTGAGTTTGAGTAAGCTCCAGGAGTTGATGATGGACAAGAAAGCCTGGCGTGCTGCAGTCCATGCGGTCACAAAGAGTTGGACACGACTTGAGTGACTGAACTGAAGGAAAGAAGAATTTGACCTAGTTCCTCATCTACCGCAGATCTGGCTGATGTGGTGCCCAGCCTTTTCTGAATTCTCTAGTGAATGGTGGCAGCACAATGACGTTGGATTTAGGTCCATAGAGAATGGATTGAAATTCCAAACCTGCTCAATTATGGACAACAGTGGAGACTTGTTTTAGTCAGTGTATCAGTTCAATTCAGTCACTCAGTCGTGTCCAACTCTTTGCGACCCCATGGACTGCAGCATACCAGGCTTGCCTGTCCATCACCAACTCCTGGAGCTTGTTCAAACTCATGTCCATCGAGTTGGTGATGCCATCCAACCATCTTGTCCTCTGTTGTCCCCTTTTCTTCCCACTTGCAATCTTTCCCAGCAGCAGGGTCTTTTCCAAAGTCAGTTTTTTGAATCAGGCGGCCAATGTATTGGAGTTTCAGCTTCAGCATCAGTCCTTCCAATGAATATTCAGGACTGATTTCCTTTAGAATGGACTGGTTGGATCTCCTTGCAGTCCAAGGGACTCTCAAGAGTCTTTTCCAACACCAATATTAAAAAAAAAAAAGCAGTGTATAGATTTTAATATTTTTTTCTTAAAATTTTTTTTATTATTTTTAAATTGAAGTATAGTGCTGTACAATATTATGTAAGTTACAGGTGTACAGCACAGTGATTCACAGTTTTTAAAGGTTATAGCTCCATTGATAGTTATTATGAAATATTGACTGTGTTCTCTGTGTTGTATGCTATATCCCTGTAGCTTATTTTATACCTAATAGTTTGTACCTCTTACCCCTGACCCCTGTGTTGCCCCTTCAAGCTCCATCCCTCTCCCCACTGCTAGCCATGAGTTTGTTCTCTGTATCTGTGAGTCTGCTTCTTTTTTGTTATATTCTCTAGTTTGTTGTATTTTTTAGATTAGTGGACTTTGTATGGGACTTTGGATTTAAAGGTGTAAATGGTTTTGGTCTCTTGTTCTTATTTGCATTGTCTAGTGAAAATAATTCTGTTTTGATGAACAAGATTATTTTTCAGTAGCATCAAAATAGTGAAATAATTATGCAAAGTTATGCATATTATTATGAAAAGAAATGTTTTTCATAAACCACTTAGGTAAATGAAATTCTGTTTTAACATGTTTTTTATTATTTTAATATGTTTATTTTAATTCGAGGTTAATTACCTCACAATATTGTATTGGTTTTGCCATACATCAGCATGAATCTGCCACAGGTATACACGTGTTCCCCATCCTGAACCCCCTACCCTACTCCCTCCCCATACCATCCCTCTGGGTCGTCCCAGTGCACCAGCCCCAAGCATCCAGTATCATGCATCGAACCTGGACTGGCAATTCGTTTCATATATGATATTATACATGTTTCATTGCCATTTTCCCAAATCATCCCACCTTCTCCCTCTCCCACTCACAGTCCAAAAGACTATTCGATACATCTGTGTCTCTTTTGCTGTCTCGCGTACAGGGTTATCATTACCATCTTTCTAAATTCCATATATATGTGTTAGTATACTGTATTGGTGTTTTTCCTTCTGGCTTACTTCACTCTGTATAATAGGCTCCAGTTTCATCCACCTGATTAGAACTGATTCAAATGAATTCTTTTTAATGGCTGAGTAATACTCCATTGTGTATATGTACCACAGCTTTCTTATCCATTCATCTGCTTATGGACATCTAGGTTGTTTCCATGTCCTGGCTATTATAAACAGTGCTGCGATGAACATTGGGGTACATGTGTCTCTCAATTCTGGTTTCCTTGGTGTGTATGCCCAGCAGTGGGATTGCTGGGTCATAAGGCAGTTCTATTTCCAGTTTTTTAAGGAATCTCCAGACTGTTCTCCATAGTGACTGTACTAGTGTGCATTCCCACCAACAGTGTAAGAGGGTTCCCTTTTCTCCACACCCTCTCCAGCATTTATTGCTTGTAGACTTTTGGATCACAGCCATTCTGACTGGCATGAAATGGTACCTCATTGTGGTTTTGATTTGTATTTCTCTGATAATGAGTGATGTTGAGCATCTTTTCATGTGTTTGTTAGCCATCTGTATGTCTTCTTTGGAGAAATGTCTGTTTAGTTCTTTGACCCATTTTTTGATTGGGTCGTTTATTTTTCTGGAATTGAGCTGCAGGAGTTGCTTGTATATTTTTGAGATTAGTTGTTTGTCAGTTGCTTCCCTGGTGGCTCAGAGGATAAAGCGTCTGCCTGTGAAGCAGGAGACCGGGGTTCAATCCCTGGGTTGGGAAGATCACCTGGAGAAGGAAATGGCAACCCACTCCAGTATTCTTACCTGGAGAATCCCATGGACTGAGGAGCCTGGCAGGCTATAGTCCACAGGGTCGCAAAGAGTCGGACATGACTGAGCGACTTCACTTACTTACTTACTTACAGTTGCTTCATTTGCTATTATTTTCTCCCATTCTGAAGGCTGTCTTTTTACCTTGCTTATAGTTTCCTTTGCTGTGCAGAAGCTTTTAAGTTTAATTAGGTCCCATTTGTTTATTTTTGCTTTTATTTCCAGTATTCTGGGAGGTGGGTCATAGAGGATCCTGCTGTGATTTATGTCAGAGAGTGTTTTGCCTATGTTCTCCTCTAGGAGTTTAAAAGCAGAAATAGATGTTTTTCTGGAACTCTCTTGCTTTTTCCATGATCCAGCGGATGTTGGCAATTTGATCTCTGGTTCCTCTGCCTTTTCTAAAACCAGCTTGAACATCAGGGAGTTCACGGTTCACATATTGCTGAAGTCTGGCTTGGAGAATTTTGAGCATTACTTTACTAGCATGTGAGATGAGTGCAATTGTTCGGTAGTTGGAGCATTCTTTGGCATTGCCTTTCTTTGGAATTGGGATGAAAACTGACCTTTTCCAGTCCTGTGGCCACTGCTGAGTTTTCCAGATTTGCTGGCAAATTGAGTGCAGCACTTTCACAGCATCATCTTTCAGGATTTGAAACAGCTCAACGGGAATTCCATCACCTCCACTAGCTTTGTTCGTAGTGATGCTTTCTAAGGCCCACTTGACTTCACATTCCAAGATGTCTGGCTCTAGATTAGTCAACACATCATCATGATTATCTGGGTCATGAAGATCTTTTTTGTACAGTTCTTCCGTGTATTCTTGCTGTTGTTACTCAGTCTCTAAATTGCGTCTTACTCTTTGTGACCTCAGGTACTGCATCACACCAAGCTTCTCTGTCCAACTGTCTCTCCTGGAGATTCCTCAAAATTTATGTTCAATGAGTCAGTGATGTGATCTAACCATCTCATTCACTGCAAACCCCTTCTTCTGTTGCCTTTGATCTTTCCCAGCATCAGCATCTTTTTCAATGTGTTGGCTCTTTGTTTCAGGTGGCTAAAGTATTTGAGCTTCAGCTTCATCAGCAGTCCTTTCAATGAATTTTCATTCTTGATTTCCTTTAGGATTGACTGGTTTGATCTCCTAGATCTCCAAGGGGCTTTCAAGAGTCTTCTCCAGCACCACAATTCTAAAACGTCGGTTCTTTGGTGTTCAGCCTTCCTTATGAACCAACTCTCACATTCATACATGACTACTGGAAAACAAACAAACAAACAAACAAACAAACATAGTTTTTATCTTACAGATTTTTGTTGGCAAAATGTTTCTTTTGTAAGAGTGTTTCTGCTTTTTAATATGCTGTCTATGTTTGTCAAAGCTTTCCTTCCAAGGGGCAAGTGTCTTAGTTTCATGGAAGCAGTCACTGTTCACAGTGATTTTGGAGCCTAAGAAAATAAAGTATGTCACTGTTTCCATTTTTCTCCATCTATTTACCTTGAAGTGATGGGACCAGATGCCGTGACATTGGTTTTTCGAATGTGAGTTTTAAGCCAGTTTATTGACCCTCCTTTTTTACCTTCATCAAGAGGTTCTTTACTTCCTCTTCATCTTCTGCTATTAGAGTAGTATTATCAATTGCATATCTGAGGTTATTAATATTTCTCCCAGCAATATTGATTCCTGCTTATGATTCATCCAACCTTGCATTTTAAATGATGTATTGTGCATATAGGTTAAATAAGCAGGTTGACAATATGTATCCTTGTCATACAACTTTTCCAGTTTTGAAGCAGTCAGTTATTCCATATCTGGTTCTTACTGTTTCTTCTTTATCTGCTTATAGGCTTCTCAAGAAAAATATAAGATCTGGTACTCTCATCTCTTTAAGAATTTTCCACAATTTGTTGTGATACACACAGTCAAAGGCTTTAGTGTAGTCAATGAAGCAGAAGTAGATGCTTTTCAGGAACTCTCTTTATTCTCTCTTATCCAATGAATTTTGGCAATTTGATCTCTGGTTCCTCTGCCTCTTCAAAATCATACTTCTACATCTGGAAATTTTCAATTCACATACTGCTGAAGCCTAGCTTGAAGGAGTTTGATTATAAGTTTGCTAGCATGTGAAATGATTGCAATTGAATGGTAGTTTGAACATTATTTGGCATTGACTTTCTTTGGCATTGAAATGAAACCTGACCTTTTCAGTCCTGTGACCACTGATGAATTTTCCAAATTTTCTGACATATTGAGTCAGCACTTTAATAGCATCATCTTTCAGGGTTTTAAATAGCCCAGCTAGAATTCAGTCAACTCCACTACCTTTGTTCATGGCCTTTTCTAAGGCCCACTTGACTTTAAACTCTAGGATTTTCAGCCCTAGGTGAATGACCACACCATTGTAGTTACCCGGGTTATTGGATTTTTTTGTATACCTTTTTTTTGTGTATTCTTGCCACATCTTCTTAATTTCTTCTGCTTCTGTTAGGTCTTTACCATTTCTGTCCCTTATTGTGCTCATCCTTATATGAAATATTTCTCTGATATTTCCAATTTTCTTGAACTATGTCTAGCTTTTTCTGTTCTATTTTTCCTTTATTTCTTTGCATTGTTCAAAATGGCTTTCTAATCTGTCCTTGCTATTCTCTGGGACTCTGAATTCAGTTAAGTATATCTTTCTCTTTCTCCCTTGCCTTTCACTTATCTTCTTTTCTCAGATATTTGTAAATCCTCTTCAGACAATTCTTTTGCCTTCTTACATTGCTTTCTCTCTCTCTCTCTCTCTTTTTTTCTTTTAATTGGAAGCTAATTGTTTTAAAATATTGTGGCAGTTTTTGCCATATATTGGCATGAATCAGCCACAGTGCACATTTGTTTCCCCCATCCTGAACCCCCTTTTCACCTCTCTCCTCACCTAGTCCCTCTGGGCTATCAGAAAGCACTGGCTTTGAGTGCCCTACTTCATGCATCGAATTTTCACTGGTCACCCATTTTACATATGGTAATATACATGTTTCAATACTATACTCTGAAACCACTCCACCATTGCCTTCTCCCACATAGTCCCAAAGTCTGTCTTTACATCTGTGTCTCTTTTGCTGTCTTGCATACAGGGTCATTATTACAGTCTTTCTAAATTTTGAATGATGCTAAAACTGAAGCTCCAGAACTTTGGCCACCTCATGCGAAGAGTTGACTCATTCAAAAAGACCCTGATGCTGGGAGGGATTGGGGGCAGGAGGAAAAGGGGACGACCGAGGATGAGATGGCTGGATGTCATCACGGACTCAATGGATGTGAGTCTGAGTGAACCCCGGGAGTTGGTGATGGACAGGGAGGCCTGGCATGCTGCGATTCACGGGGTCACAAAGAGTCGGACACGACTGAGCGACTGAACGGAACGGATACACACACACACACACACACACACACACTTTATTGATGTTTCTCTTTCTGAACTACTTCACTCTATAAAATAGGCTCCGGTTTCATTTGCCTCATTAGAAATGACTAAAATGCATTATTTTTATAGCTGAATAGTATACCATTGTGTATATGTACCACAATTTCATTATCCATTCATCTGTGATACACATCTAGGTTGCTTCCATGTCCTAGCTATTATAAGCAGTGCTGCAATGAAAATTGGGGTACATGTGTCCCTTCCAATTCTGGTTTCATCAGTGTGTATGCCCAGAAGTGGGATTGCTGGGTCATATGACAGTTCTATTTCATGTTTTTTATGAACTATCCACATTGTTCTCCTCAATGGTTGTACTAGTTTGCATTCTCACCAACAGTGTAAGAAGGTGTTCTTTTCCCCACATCCTTTCCATCATTTACTGTTTTTAGACTGCTGAAAAGGCCCAGTCTAAGTCCGGGGCCCAGTATCGTACTGGGGAGGCATCTGGGTGTGAGTGTGGAGATAAGTCCAGTGTAAGGCCGGGTCCCCGATAGCGCACTGGGAAGACAGCTGGCCCTGAGAACGTCCTGTCGGTAAGATACTCTCAAAGGGAGAAAGGTTTTCAGGGGCCCAGAGAGGCCTAGTGCTAATTTCGGCTGATATATATATATATTTTTGGTGCCGCCCTTGGGCGCAGGCAGCGGAGGCGGCCTGCGCCCTTGGGCTTGGGCGCAGGCGGCAGAGGCGGCCGGCGCCCTTGGGGCATGGCCGAGAGCTACCTCACCTCTGAGATCGGGGCAGCGGCCTAGAGTGCCAGGTTGTGACAGCGCAAGAATGGCCGAGAGGAGCTACCCCGCGTCCGAGGTCAGTGGCAGCTGGGAGGAGCTACCCCGTGTCTGACGTCAGGGGCAGCAGCCGGGAGGAGACACCCCACTTCTGAGGTCAGGGGTGGCTGGGAGGAGCTACCCTGCATCTGACATCAAGGGCAGCAGACGGGAGGAGACAACTCGCTTCCGAGGTCAGGGCGGTGCCTGGGAGGAGCTACCCCACGTCGAAGGCCAGTGGCGGCAGGGAGGAGACAAGGGGCAGCAGCCGGGAGGAGACACCCCACTTCTGAGGTCAGGGGTGGCTGGGAGGAGCTACCCTGCATCTGACATCAAGGGCAGCAGACGGGAGGAGACAACTCGCTTCCGAGGTCAGGGCGGTGCCTGGGAGGAGCTACCCCACGTCGAAGGCCAGTGGCGGCAGGGAGGAGACACCCCACGTCTGAGGTCTGGGGCGGCCGGGAGAAGCCACCTCGCCCCCGAGGCCAGGAGCAGCAGCTGAGAGGAGCCACCCACGCCCGAGGCCAGGGCTGGTGGCCGGGAGGAACAATCCGAGGAGTGGTGGCTGGGCAGGCAAGGAGGGGCGAGAGGAGCTATCCTACGTTGAAGGTCAGGAACGGTGGCGGTAAGGAGATAACCCTCATCCAAGGTAAGGTGCTGTGGCTGTGCTTTGCTGGAGCAGCTGTGAAGAGATACCCCACGCCCAAGGTAAGAAAAACCCAAGTAAGATGGTAGGTGTTTCAAGAGGGAATCAGAGGGCAGACACACTGAAACCATACTCACAGAAAACTAGACAATCTAATCACAGACATTTCTTTCTTATTCTCCGTTTTTCTGGCTGAATTCCCATCTGGGGCGTGAGTACTCACCAAGCCTGCTAATTATGCCTGGGCTTCTAAGATCGGACCGGAGAGGCCTCAGTGCCTCTTCTCCTTCGGGAGAACGGAAAGACGCCTGTGGCCTACGTAGGTGGTGATTGGTATTCCATGTAAACCAAGTTATTCAGCTTCTTTTTCTCCACCAATTTTCCTACTACATTATCCGTTTCTAATCTCTCTATATATCTGTAATTAAATAAGTTTTTTCCTAGGACGCCGACTCCATCCCCACCTTCGAATCACCCTGGATCCACCGAGGCTGGTCCCCGGCAGTTGACTCATTGGAAAAGACTCTGACACTGGGAGGGATTGGGGGCAGGAGGAGAAGGGGACGACAGAGGATGAGATGGCTGAATGGCATCACTGACTCGATGGATGTGAGTTTGAGTGAACTCCGGGAGTTGGGGATGGACAGGGAGGCCTGGCGTGCTGCGATTCATGGGGTTGCAAAGAGTTGGATAGGACTGAGCGACTGAACTGAACTGACAAAAAAAAAATAAAGTGACCAGGCCAAAGCAGAAATGACAGTCAGTTGTGGATGTATCTGGGAGTGAGAGTAAAGTGCAATGCTTTAAAGAACAATGTTATATAGGACCTGGAAACTTAGGTCCATGAATCAAGGTAAATTAGACGTGATCAACCAGGAGATGGCAAGAGTGAACATTAACCTCTTAGGAATCAGTGAACTAAAATGAACGGGAATGGACGAATTTAATTCGGCTAGCCATTATATCTACTACTGTGGGCCAGAATTCCGTAGAAGAAATGAAGTATCCCTCATAGTGAACAAAGGAGTCCAAAATGCAGTATTTGGATGCAGTCTTAAAAATGACAGAATGATCTTGGTTCATTTTCAAGGCAAACCATTCAACATGCAGTAATCCTAGTCTGTGTTCTAAGCATCAGTGCCAAAAAAGCTGAAGTTGAACAGTTCTGTGAAGACCCACAACACCTTCTAGAACTAACATCAAAAAAGATGTCCTTTTTATCATAGGAGACTGGAATGCAAAAGTCAAGAAATACCTGGCGTAACAGGCAAGTTTGGCCTAGGAGTACACAATGAAGCAGGGCAAAGGCTAACAGAGTTTTGCCAGGAGAGTGCACTGGTCATAACAAATGCCCTCTTCCAACAATACAAGAGAAGACTACACCTGGACTTTACCAAATGGTCAATACTGAAATCCGATTGATTATATTCTTTCTAACTAAAGATGAAGAACCACTATACATTCAGCAAAAACAAGACCTGGAGCTGACTGTGGCTCAGATCATGAGCTCCTTACTGTAAAATTCAGACTTAAATTGAAGAAAGTAGGGAAAACCACTAGGCCATTCAGGTATGACCTGAGTCAAATCTCTTATAATTATACAGTAGAGGTGATGAACAGATGCAAGGGATTAGACCTGGTAGGCAGAGTACCTTATAGACAAGGTTTGTAACATTGTTCAGGAGGCGGTGACCAAAACCATCCCAAAGAAAAAGAAATGCAAGAAGGCAAAGTGGTTCTCTGAGGAGGCCTTACAGATAACCTGAAGAAAGAAGAGAAATGAAAGGCACGGGTGAAAGGGAAAGATACAAGCAACTGAATGAAGAGTTCCAGAGAACAGCAAGGAGAGATAAGAAAGCCTTCTTCAGTGAACAGTGCAAAAAAGTAGAGGATAACAATAGAATGGGACAGACTAGAGATCTCTTCAAGAAAACTGGAGCTATCAGAGGACTACTTTATGCAAGGTTGGTCATGATAAAGGACAGAAACGGTAAGGACCTAATGAAGCAGAAGAGATTAAGAAGACATGGCAAGAATACATAGAAGAGCTGTACAAAAAGATCATTACGGCCTGGATAACCATGATGGTGTGGCCAGTCACCTAGAGCCAGATGTCCTGGAGTGTGAGTCAAGTGGGCCTTAGGTAACATTACTGCAAACAAAGCTAGTGGAGGTGACGGAATTCCAGCTGAGCTATTTAAAATCCTAAAAGATGGTGCTGTTAAAGTGTCAGCAAATTTGGAAAACTCAGCAGTGGCCACAGGACTGGAAAAGGTCAGTCTCCTTCCAGTCCCACTGAAAGGCAGTGCCAAAGAATGCTCACACCACTGTACAGTTGGGCTCATTTTACATGCTAGTAAGGTTATGCTCAAAGTCCTTCAAGCTAGGCTTCAGCAGTATGTGAACTGAGAACTCCCAGATGTACAAGCTGGGTTTAGAAAAGACAGACAAACAAGTGATCAAATGCCAACATTCGTTGGATCATGGAGAAAGCCAGGGAAATCCAGAAAAACAACTACTTTCGCTCCATTGACTACACTTAAGCCTTTGACTGTGTGGATCACAACAAACTCTGAAAAATTCTTAAAGAGATGGAAATACAAGACCCCTGTATCTGTCTCCTGGGAAATCTGTCTGTGGGTCAAAAGCAACATCTAGAACTGGACATGGAACAACTGATAGGTTCAAAATTGGAAAAAAGAGTGTGACAAGGCTATATAATGTCACCCTGCTTATATTTCTGTGCAGAGTATGTTATGTGAAATGTCAGGCTGGATGTGTCACAAGCTGGAATCAATATTGCTGGGAGAAATATCAATAATCCCAGATATACAGATAATTCCACTTTAATGGCAGAAAGTGAAGAGGAACTAAAGAGCCTCTTGATGAGGGTGAAAGAGGAGAGTGAAAAAGCTGACTTAAAACTCAACATTCAAAAAACTAAGATCATGGCATCTAGTCCCATAACTTCAGAGCAAATAGAAGGGCAAAAAGTGACAAATTTTATTTTCTTAAAATCACTGCAGATAGTGACTGCAGCCATGAAATTAAAAGTCACTCTTTGGAAGGGAAGCTATGACAAACTTATTAAAAAGTAGAGACATTATTTTTCTGACAAAGGCTTGTATAGTCGAAGCTATGGTTTTTTCATAGTCATGTACGGATGTGAGAGCTGGATCATAAGGAAGACTGAGCGCCAAAGAATTGATGCCTTCAAATTACTGCCTTGGACAACAAGGAGATCAGTTAATCATAAGGGAAAACAACCGTGAATAATCATTGGAATGACTGATGCTGAAGCTCCAATACTTTGGCCACCTAATGTGAAAAGAGGACTTATTGAAAAGACCCTGATACTAGGAAAGATTGAAGGCAGTTGAAGAAGGGGATGGCAGAGGATGAGATGGTTAGATAGCATCACAGACTTTGTACAGAATCTTAGCAAACTCTGGGGCCTGGCGTGCTTAAGTTCATGAGGTTGCAGAGTCGGATGTGACTTAGCAACAACAAATGTCTTTTTTGGCTAACAGAATTTCAGTGTTTGTATTCAACTCGTTTTTTTTTAGCTGGCTGCATACACCTTTTGTTGTTCAATTTACTGTGATATAAGAGCAGTGGCTTTTTAGACACTTTGGGTCATTCCACAGTAAGAAAGACACTGTATGTTATGGCCCAACACAGCTACACATACAAAACTATGTAACTGTAGTAAAAATTTAATAAACTGAAACACATTTCCTATTTTAAGTAGAAATCTTGCATGTATTCTATTTTATAGTTTGTGAAACTAGTTTTTTCTATTTATATATAGATAATAAAAGTTTATTTACCTATCTACAAAGTATAAAGCTGTAGATTTATATTATCCATTTATCTATGTAAACTATAGATAACCTGTGTACTTTTCAAATAAATGTTAGTCATAACTCACCAATATTCCATGACTACAGTTTGAAAAAGATACATTAAAATTATAGAAGTTAACAGCAAATCCTTCCACAGTTTGGAGATAGGAGATAGTGCTCATGGGTGCTTCACTGCTTCTCACTTTTCAGAGAGGGTGCCTACATTCTTTCAGCACCAATGTACACATTTGTGTAGAGTTAGTTTATACTTATTACTCTGTGTTCTGACATTTTCTCTTTGGTTCATTCTTGTCTTAGCTCTTCTTCAGCCTTTTAAACTGTTTGTGATCTTTACTTTCCAGTGAAAACTAGGAAGCTGGCAATTGTGAACTGTCATATATAACAACATTGTATTAATATATGATATTACATTCTGTAGTAGTTTAGATTAGCAAAGTTATAAATTTCAAAAATTTCAGAAGTATATTCTTTTTTATAATAATTTTTTTTCATTGTGGCCTAAAATGTATTTATTAATAGCCCCAAGTATCCTTTGCCTCTGAAAAAATTACAGAGTCAAAACTAAACAGACTATTTTTAGCAATAGGTATCTCAGTATACCATCCTGTCTAGAAATGATTTAAATATTCAATATATATCCATTATTTAGTTTACCTTGGTATAAACTATTGTCTTATTTAAATTTATTTAAAACATTTGTTTGTAATAATTATGCTTGCATTAGACATAAAATAATTAACAATCAATTTAAGGTATTTTTCTTGAGTTTTGAAGACATGCTTGTTTTTATTAAAGCAGTAAACTTAAGCAAGCTTTTATTATCAGAGATTATCCCAGATCATATAAACATGAAAAACATTTGGATTATCTTTTATGTGTATGAGACTAAACTTGGTTTGAGGCTTCCCAGGTGACACTAGTGGTAAAGAACCCGCCTACCAGTGCAGGTTAGACGTAACAGACACGAGTTTGATCCCTGGGTTGGGAAGATCCCCTGAAAGAGGGCATGGCAGCCCACTCTAGTATTCTCGCCTGGAGAGTCCCATGGTCAGAGGAGCCTGGTAGATTGCTGTCCATGGAGTTACACAGAGTTGGACATGACTGAAGTGACTGAGCATGCACTCATATGCTCAGTTTACATAAATGCTTACTTTTCTTTAAGTCAACTGCATAGAGCTCTTTACCAATTAATTTTAGCAATACTGTCTGGAGGTGGAAAAATAAATCTATAATGTACATACATAGATAAAATATGCAGACAGACAAGAGATCTTGGAGTCTATTCCAGAACTTTGGCCATGAATCAAGTACAATAAAAAACTCACTAATTATACATAATTGTGTCTTTTGTGGAACAAGTTAAAGATACACACCTTTAAAGCTTTTTGTTAATGTTTATGAAGAATACTTTAAAGATTTGTGTTTGACAAGTAACGTTAAGAAGGCTGTGTTCTACAGTTTGGGCACGAGAACGCTTTTAGCAGTTTATATTTTTAAAAAAGCCTCTTTCTGTCTTTAGTCTCAGGTGAGCCTGGGCATTTTTTTAATACACCTTCTGGGATGTTTACATTCAAAGATATGGTAAAGTTTACATCTTTAAGGGACAGAGAAAGAATGCAGGGTTTCTCTTGGCAGTTTTGGAGTACATGTGCCTATTACCAGAACTTTAGGGCAATTACGATTTATAGGGCATGATATGACCTCAGTCCAATTCACTGAGGGGAGAAAGCCTCTAATTTCATTCCTGTCATGCCTTGAATATTGGCCTGTAGCTGAATCATTGCCTGATTATTTGCAGGAGGTCCTAGGACAGGTTCTGGCCATCTCTATGAGGGGTAGTGTTTAGTGCAGGGCCCTCTACATCCAGATGATCTTCTGGTAGGTCGGGGATAGAGAGATGGGGACAAGAGGTGTGTAAGAGGTAGGAGAAAGGGGATTTATGTCAGATTTGATTTTAAATTTTGTTCTGAGTTTAATTTCTGTTCTTTTATCTTGTTAAAGGAATACCTAAGGCTAATCATTATATTTCTTCATATCCACTTTTAACTTTGGTCTTCCCAAACGTACCGATAATACAGTTGTTTAAGATGAGAAAATTAGAAGGTTTTCCAGTTTGAAGGATCCACTGTCTGAGCATTGAGGAGTAGGATCTTCTTAATAGTGACTTAAACCATAAATAAGCATTTTTATGACTTAACTATGGATGCAAGAGGTGTTTTCAAGGAAAGTACAAAGAATCAGCTCTCATAGTATCCAAAAAGATATCACAAAGATAGACTAAGAAAGGAAAGTCTTTTGTTGCATAGGTAAGAATTGTGTGCTGAAAACTATGTTTCTGATTTTCCCAAGACATAAGACACCTCTGATTACAGATCTGCTAATCTGTGACAGTAAGCAGGTGTTACTGGAATGGGACTTTCCCAGCACTAATAAAACAACAAAGGTTGAGATGACAGAGTCCCCTATGGACTGGGACCCCTTGTGACCAGTTACCCTGAAGGCTTACACTGCTGGACAGATTGCTGCTTGTGACTTCATGTCTCAGCACCTCAGTCTGTTTGACTGGTCACTGAGTATACCCTGACAAGTGTACTTTTTAGATGGTAGTGATCAGAGAGAATAGTTTCCCTGGACAAAAAGCCAAGCTCTCAGGATGCAGAACAAGGTGAAATGAAAATCCTCATACTCATCTGATGAGAATTGAACTCACTAGTCTGTGAAAGCTGGTTCAAACAGCATGCTTATAGGTCTTATGCCTGTGTTCTACCCTGTGGATTTTCCTCCTTAGTACAAATGATACAGTTCAGTTCAGTCCAGTCACTCAGTCGTATCCGACCCTTTGCGACCCCATGAATCGCAGCACGCCAGGCCTCCCTGTCCATCACCAACACCCAGAGTTCACTCAGACTCACGTCCATTGAGTCCGTGATGCCATCCAGCCATCTCATCCTCGGTCGTCCCCTTCTCCTCCTGCCCCCAATCCCTCCCAGCATCAGAGTCTTTTTCCAATGAGTCAACCCTTCGCATGAGGTGGCCAAAGTACTGGAGCTTCAGCTTTAGCATCATTCCTTCCAAAGAAATCCCAGGGCCGATCTCCTTCAGAATGGACTGGTTGGATCTCCTTGCAGTCCAAGGGACTCTCAAGAGTCTTCTCCAACACCACACTTCAAAAGCATCAATTTTTCGGCGCTCAGCCTTCTTCACAGTCCAACTCTCACATCCATACATGACCACAGGAAAAACCATAGCCTTGACTAGACGGACCTTAGTCGGCAAAGTAATGTCTCTGGTTTTGAATATGCTATCTAGGTTGGTCATTACTTTTCTTCCAAGGAGTAAGCGTCTTTTAATTTCATGGCTGCAGTCACCATCTGCAGTGATTTTGGAGCTCCCAAAAATAAAGTCTGACACTGTTTCCACTGTTACCCCATCTATTTCCCATGAAGTGATGGGACTGGATGCCATGATCTTCGTTTTCTGAATGTTGAGCTTTAAGCCAACTTTTTCACTCTCCTCTTTCACTTTCATCAAGAGGCTTTTTAGGTCTTCTTCACTTTCTGCCATAAGGGTGGTGTCATCTGCATATCTGAGGTGACTGCTATTTCTCTCAGCAATCTTTGCACCATATATCTGGGCAAATGCTTTATATCCTCTGATTCCTTAGTGTCTTAAAAATAGTAATTCTATCAGCCACAACACACTTAGTCACTCAGTCATATCCAACTCTTTTCTACCCAATGGACGGTAGCCCACCAGGCTCCTCTGTCCGTGGGATTCTCCAGGCAAGAGTACCGGAGTGGCTGCCATCGCCTCCTCCAGGAGATCTTCCCCACCCAGGGACTGAACTCACATCTCCTGTGTCTCCTGCATTAGCAGGTGAATTCTTTACCACAGAGCCACTTGTGAAGCCTCTTTCAGAAATGTGTACTAAAAGACGATTTAAAAATAATTTATTAAAATTAAAGAAAAAATACATTTCAGAACAATAAATGATCTGTAATGAAAGACATGTTTTAAAAACTTGTACTGGCAATAAAATTACATTCACTTTCAATATATCACAACATGAAAAATGACCTTAAAATAACATTTTATCCTGCCTATATAACATTTCATTCCACTGAGATAAACACATTGTTATTGCAGTTCCATTCTTTTTTAACTATACAACCTGCATACAGATTTCTCAAGAGGCAGGTCAGGTGGTCTGGTATTCCCATCTCTTTCAGAATTTTCCACAGTGTATTGTGATCCACGCAGTCAAAGGCTTTGGCATAGTCAATAAAGCAGAAATAGATGTTTTTCTGGAACTCTCTTTCTTTTTCCATGATCCAGCGGATGTTGGCAATTTGATCTCTGGTTCCTCTGCCTTTTCTAAAACCAGCTTGAACATCAGGGAGTTCACAAATGATACAACAGAGCCAAAAAAAAAAAAAAAGGTGCCCGTCTCTGGGAGGAAAAGGAACAATAAAAACCAGGAGTGCTCAAATTAAATTTACAATAGTTGCTATGCCAAAGAAACTTGTTACACAAATAGTTTCTTCTATTAGTGTAAATTTAGAAAGAGAAAAAGGGCTGTCATCACTTTTGCTTTCACTGGACCCCTATAGACAAAGATCCAGAAGGCTGACAGTAAGAATCCTTCCCTGCTGCCAGCTCTTGTCAGAGGTTCTAGGATTTCTCAGCAGCAGCAGTCCTGGGAACACAGTTTTCCAGCAAAGGAAGATCCTGCTGATTATACCAAAACTGTTGAGGAAGGTAAATTTCCCCTCTTCATCACTTGGTTCTTTTGGCTGGCCTAATAATCAAATTTACTCAAGACAGATTAACAGAAGAAAAACAAATTTTATTTCATACATAACGGAAGTCCCATAGATAGAAGACCTAAGACTGACCAAATCAAGCTGTTGATATACCCTTTTAAACAAAGAAACATTTGTGAAGTTTTGATACAACAAAGGGCTTTGGGCGTGGCTGCTGCTGCTGCTAAGTCACTTCAGTCGTCCGACTCTGCGTGACCCCATAGATGGCAGCCCACCAGGCTCCCTCGTCCCTGTGATTCTCCAGGCAAGAACACTGGAGTGGGTTGTCATTTCCTTCTCCAATGCATGAAAGTGAAAAGCAAAAGTGAAGTGCTCAGTCGTGTCTGACTCTTCGCGACCCCATGGACTGCAGCCTACCAGGCTCCTCCATCCATGGGATTTTCCAGGCAAGAGTACTGGAGTAGCAATTAATGAAATAGCCAAGTTTATATAGCTTTCTCAACCTTGAATTTCCTGTTTCTAGTGATAAGGATTCCTTCCAGCCCCCCAGATTCACATATTTCTGAGGTGTTTTTTTTTTTTTCCGCTTAAAAACACCTGTCAGTATCTATTACCAGTTACCAATAATTTATCAATTTTGATGCTTACTGCTGTATCTTAAGTACTTTCTGTCAGAATTCTCTTCTCATTAAAATGTATCTTTTAATAGTTCTTTTAGTCAGAACATGTGTGTAGTTTATCTTCATATAGCTTTGAAATGTCTGAGAATACCTTTTTTCATTCTTGAAAAATAGTTTTCTTGATTGTTTTCCAGGCCTCTTAACTGTCTTTTCAGTTTTTTTTGTCTTTATCATGCTGCTTTCTGGTTGAATGTCTTAGTATTACCTTCCAGTTTACCACTCTCTTCATCTGTTTCTGAGTAATCGTTATCTGACATGTTCTACTGAAATTATTTTCTTTTATAGCTGTTTGTTCTTTTTGTGAGTGTTAATCTTGCCTTTGTTTGATCATGACTAATAATTACTGTAAAGTTTATATCAGACCATATCATTCCTTTCTCTGGTCTCAGGCACTGCTATTTATAGAATTCCCTGTTACTGTAACTTTCAGCCAGGGTGAGAACCATTGTTTTAAATTATTTCAAGATGATGTACAGTGATTGTGTCATTATTTTAAAGATGAAGGAAGTCAAAGAAGAAATCAAGGTGAACAATGGGATAAGACTAGATAAGGGAGAGGAATTGGGACTAGTAATTCTTAAAGTAGATTATAAATTAAGTATTTAAGCATCTATATTCAATGAAAAGTTTATGAAGGTATGTTTCATAAGTTCTTAAAATGCTTTTTTTTTTTCTTGCAGATTAATTCCAACTGGGTTTGTATAATAAAGATTATCAGATATTTTAGATCTACAATGGTGGTAGTACTGAATACCTTAAAAATATCCTATTTGGCATTTCTAATAATTTATTTATTTAGAGTTTTGTTAGGTCTTCATTGCTGCCTGTGGGCTTTCTCTGTGGAGAGTGGGGGCTGCTCTCTAGTTACAGATGTGGGCTTCTCATTGCGGAGCAGTGGCTCTAGGCACATGGGCTTTGGTACTTGAAGCCCTCTAGCTCAGTAGTTGCAGCCTGTGGGCTCTTGAGCAGGGTCTTGGTTGCCCTGTGGCATTTTTCCAGATCAGGATCAAACTGCATTTCCAGGTGGATTCTTAACTGCTGGACTGCCAGGGAAGCCCAGCAGCTATCCTTTTTCCTTTTTGCTCTTCACCTTTAAGAATAGCCGTGCCACTGTGCTTTTCTTATTTCCTAGTTGCTCTCATTTTTTTCCCCATGGATGTTTCATTTATATTGGTTTAAAAAGTCAGATCACACAGAAGCATTAATAACAATCCAGTTACAATGAAAAACTCTGTGCTTCCAACTTTAATCCTTTTCTCCAGAGGGAGACGGTTTTAACTCTGTTAACTTCCGGTAGTTCAGTCTCTGTTTTACCTATACCACCATGTTCCTCCTCTTTTCTTCAGATTACAGGTTTCACTATTTTATTTCTTATATTGGCTGTCATTGTAACCTACGGTAATATATTTGTGACTTTATTTCTTGTCCCAGCAACCATTGGCATTATTTATTGGTTTCTCAATTTCTAAGCTTAGTGCTTCTTTCCCAAGCTTTAGTTTAGCTTCCCTCCATGCTTTCACCTCTCAGCCTCTGGTATTTTATATTAAGACTAACGTTTATGTTCTGTTCAGTAACCATAGTTAACACAACAATATTTATATTATACTGAGGATTGTTTATTATAGAGCCTAGAAGTATGCTATAATTTCATCTCCTTTCTTATAATGTTTTCTCCCACTAGAATTGCCTTTTTTTCCTTTCACTGTTTTCCTTTATCATGTCTACTCTGGGTGTTTGTTTTGTTTTGAACTAATCATAGCAAGCAGTCTAACACTTTTTTCTGAAATCTTCCTTCTAGAGCTCCTCTGCTCCTATCTGCTCTGAGTGTGCCTCAGGCCTGCCGTTCAACTTTCATCATAACTTAACTTTATTACTTTCCAGGATTAGATCTATTTTCTGGACCTGATATCATCCTCTTTTTGGATTTACTATTGGTGTGGTTTATTATATCTTAAGAAAATAACTTCTTCAATGCTGCTTTTGAGGTAAACTTTGAATTTTTGAATGTTTGGGAACGCCTGTATTCTTCTGGGTAATAGTCCTAAGTTGAAAACCATGCTTGAGATTAGAGAACTCAAAATAATGAAACCAAATGAAAAGAAAAAGCCATCCTTAACCCTTCAGATTCTTTCCCTGTAGGTAGTCTTTACTTCTTAATTACTAAATTCAGCGGATTTTTTTCCTTCTGTTTCTTATTTAACCTCTTCATGATGTTTGATAATTCTTCTCATAGATAATTCTTCTCTTCTGTTTTTTTTTTCTAAAGGGAACCATATTTTTATTAAAATATACACATAGAAAAATGCACTAATCAATTTTTATACAGTTAATTCTAGTTTTCTTGTATTTCTGGCCTTTTGTTTTCAAGATCTTTGCTACATTCTTCTTTATGCCCTCCATCCATGACTTTTCTGGATAATGTTAAATGTTGTGACCTCAAGGATTTGATCTATCATCTTCTCTTCCTACCTCATACCTTATATCTGGACATCATGTACGTCTATGGCTATAGCTACCTTTATGTATACTGATTATAAAATCTGTCACAAAAGCACATTATGTTTTCCTTAGCCTGCATAAATCTAGCTGCCTTTAGGATATCTCAGTCTGTATATATCATTGGTAACTCAGTTCATTTTATGCTAAATTGAATTAATCATTCCTCCCAAACTATCCTTGTGTTCCATATATTCTATTCTGTGAATTATAATACTGGATACCCAGTCTTTCAAACCCCAAATTAAGAAATCATTCTTACTACTCATATATCAAGCCAGTTACTACAAATATTCCTTTTAATTGTCTTATAGGTGCTTCTGACTGTAAATATCTAAAATTCATTTCTTTTTTCTTACTCTTTTGACCTATTTTGATGCTTTGTATATACCTAGTCACTCAATCAGCTCAGATTGAGGATGGATTCCTCCCTTTCCCTTATGTACATTTGGTGATTGAGCTAGGTTTATGCATAGACCAGTCATTTCACCGTATATATTCTGTTAAATGTTTTGAAACAATATATGTATTGTTTCATATTTTAGAACTTTTTAGAACAATAATTACTGAGAATTAAATCCAAATTCTTATTCACTGATCATTTCTGTTGAAAACATGATGTTCCTATTACCATTTCTGACATTTCTGACAAGTTCCGGCTGCACTGTCTCTGCCCTTGTGCAGTTTATGTTATGTAATTGTCTTGGCTGTCCCCACACTTGGATGTTTGGTTATTGTTTAGGGAGGTATTGGATTAGACATAATTGATCAAATGTGAAGTGAAAAGTATGTTTGGATAGCCAAATATATAGTAGAAATGGACAAACTAGTAGAAATATGAAGAGATAAAGACAACAGAAGTTTACTTGTTTTGATGCTAAACAGGTATCTGGGGTAATTGTTTTAACATTTCTATTTTTCCTAAAAATAGATATATTTTAAAAATGTTTTATCAGTACATAATTCAAATACCATATGATTCACTCCTAGCCATACAGTTTCATTTTAAATCAAAGAGGCAAAATGACAATCTGTATGAACATGAATAGTGAGAAGTTGTATTTAGATATTATTCCCAGCACCATTATTTAATAATAATTTTTGTACTTTTCTCAAACTATTCTCAATGAACTTTTTAGGTTTAGTAGTTGAGGGTGAGGGATTATGGAGAAAATAACCGTTTGTCTTCTAGAATGGTGTTATGGACAAAGTACACAAGGGAACAGAACAAAAGGATTTCTGTGTTACAGATTTCCTGATCATAACTTTTTGCTTACGAGTTTTGTGATTTTGAGCTAAGAAACTACATAAGATCCAACTGGCTTTCTATTCTGTGCCTCAGCAATTTCTTTTGCTTCTGTTAAAGCAAAGAAATTCTTTTGCTTCTTTTGAAACTGCTAAAATCAGACCTCAGATTTGAAGCTGGTGAGAGAATGCCTTTTTGAACATATTTCTTTTAAAAAATAAGTGTACTTTTCTGTGAAATCCTTTTGACTTAATCCTTTACAATCTTGAAGATAACATATCTTCTTGACTTGGTTTGAATGCAAATAGCATTTATCGTAAATGCAAGATAGGAGAGCCCTGGAAGGGCAGAAATTCAAAGAAAAGATTAACTTATTTACTAAAATGTTTTAGGTTGTACAAGAGTTGAAATCTGGAGAAGGATATCAGTTTTGATTTGACTTGGCTGCAGATAACTGGAATATACAAATAATCTCCTTTGTGACCCCATGGACTGTAGCCTGCCAGGCTTCTCTGTCCTTGGAATTTCCCAGGCAATAATACTAGAGTGGGTTGCCATTTCCTACTCCAGGGGATCTTCCTGACACAGGGATTGAACCTGCATTTCCTGCTTTGGCAGGAGGATTCTTTACCACTGAACCACCAGGGAAGCCTTGCAAATAATATTGGATTTATTGTTTCTCTCTGTTGGACTTAGTGACTTCCTGGTTGTCAAGAAACTAGTTACCTGCTAACTTTCTTTTCTTCCAACCTTTGCATTGATTTCCATCCTCATGGTTACCTTGTGGTTACGAGAGAGTCATTGTATAGCTTCAGCTACTGTGTCTTCATTCCAGGTAGCCTGAAGGAGGAAGTAGCAAGGAAAAAAGGGTACACTTTATAGCTAAATTACCAAGGAGTGGACTTGTTGGATCATGTTGTGAATGTATGTATAACTTTGTAAGGAAGTGCTGAATATTTTTGCCAAGTGTTTGTTCAGTTTAACATTCCAACCAGCAATGAGAGTTCCAGTTTCTCTACAACTTTTTAAACATTTGGTATTAAAATTTCCTTTTTAATGGTGTGTGAACATATCTTATGGTTTTAGTTTGTATTTCCCTAATCATTAGTGATATTCAGTAGTTACTCATAAGTGCTTTTGGACAGTTTTGTGTCTCCTCTTGTTGTTGTTCAGTCGCTAAGTCATGTCCAACTCCTTGAGACCCCATTCACTGCAGCATGACAGGCTTCCCTGTCCTTCACTATCTCCTGGAGTTTGCTCAAACTTATGTCCATTGAGTCGGTGATGCCATCCAACCATCTCATTCTCTGTCATACCCTTTTTCTCCTGCCCTTAGACTTTCCTAGCATCAGAGTCTTTTCCAGTGATTTGACTCTTCACACCACATGGCCAAAGTACTGGAGCTTCAGCATCAGTTCTTCCAAAGCATATTCAGGGTTAATTTCCTTCAGGATTGACTGGTTTGATCTCCTTGCAGTCCAGGGGACTCTCAAGAATCTTCTCTAGCAGCATAGTTCGATAACATCAATTCTTTGACAGTCAGCCTTCTTTATAGTCCGACTCTCCCATGCATACATGATGACTGGAAAAACCGTAGCTTTGACACTACAGACCTTTGTTGGCAAAGTGATGTTTCTGCTTTTTAATACATAGCTTTTCTTCCAAGGAGCAAGTGTCTTTTAATTTCATGACTGCAGTCACTGTCTGCAGTGATTTTTTTTGAGTGTTTAAATGTTGTTCCCCTCTTAGTTTATTATTGAAAGATAAGTTTCTATTGTCATGAAGATGGTCTCCATTTCTCTGAAATGTTTGTTCCAGAAAAAGTTTATTCCTTATGCATATTGGTCAATTATCCATCTCAAATTAGTAGTTATGTATGGTATAAAGTTGAGGTCAAAGTTCTTTTTTTTTTTTTTCACCTCCCATATGAATAACCAATTGACTGAGAAACATTTTTTGAAAAAATAATCATTTCTTCTCCACTGAAATGTAGTGAGGCATTTTTTCTGATTAGGTGACCATATGTGAGGATTTTTTTTTTTTTTGGTATTCTGTTTCATTTGCCTATTTATTTGTAGTTATCCAATACCAACCTGACTTAATTACTCTGACTTTATAATAAATCTTGGTGTCTGGTGGTATAAATTCTCCATTTTGCTCTTCAAAATTATCTTGGCTATTGTAAGTCCTTTTTGTTTTTCATATAGATTTTAGCTTGTAAATTTCCATAGAATAATAAACTGCTAAAATTTTAATTGGGATTGTGTTGAATCTATAGATCAATTTGGGGAAGAATCAATATCTGGACAACATTGACTTTCCTGTCATTGTCTATCACCATGTTCTGTTCTTGGCTTTTATTTTTTGTATTTGTCATAAAATATGATTGATTAGCAATATTAGTTCCAGGTATACAACATAGTGAGTCAGTACTTTTACAGATTGTACTCCATGGAAAGTTGTTACAAGATAGTGGTTATAATTCCCTGTGCTATACAGTATAACCATGTTATTTTATACAAGGTAGTGTGTATGTCTTAGGAACTAAAGAGCCTCTTGATGAGGGTGAAAGAGGAGAGTGAAAAAGCTGGCTTAAAACTCAGCATTCAAAAAATTAAGGTCATGGCATCTAGTCCCATCACTTCATGGCAAATAGAAGAAGAAAAACTAGAAACAGTGTTGCTATAAATGTAGGGGTGCTTGTAGCTTTTCAAATTAGTGTTGTTGGTTTTTCTGAATATGTACCCAGGAGTGGAATTGCTGGATCATATGATAATTCTATTTTTAGTTTTTTGAGGAAACGCCACACTTTTTTCCATAGAGACTGCACCAATGTATATGCCCACCAGTATTGTAGTAGAATTCTTTTTTCCTTCTCCAGCATTTATTATTAGTAGACTTTTTGATGATGGCGATTCTGACAGGTGTGTGAGGTGATGCTTCATTGTTTTGATATGTATTTCTCTTATAATTAGTGATATTGAGTATCTTTTCATGTTTCTATTAGCAATCTGTATGTCTTCTTTAGAAAAATATCTTTTCAAATTTTCTGGCTTTTTTTTTTCTTCTAACAATGTTTTCATTTCAGAGTTCCTACAGATATTCAGTAAATTTGTCCTTACATATTTGACTTTTTGATTCCTGTTATAAATTATATCAGGGCTTCCCTGGTGGCTCAGAGGTTAAAGCATCTGCCTGCATTGCAGGAGGCCTGGGTTCGATTTCTGGGTCAGGAAGATCCCCTGGAGAAGGAAATGGCAGCGCAGTCCAGATTGCCTGGAGAATCCCATGGACAGAGGAGCCTGGTGGGCTACTGTCCACGGGGTCGCAAAGAGTTGGACACAACTGAGCGACTTCACTATCAGTTTAAAATGTTCATTTTTTAATTGGTGCTGGCATATGGGAATTGCAATAGATTTTTATATATTGGCTTTGTATCTTGTGATCTTATAAGCTCACTTTAGTAAGTTTTAGATTCTTTTACATTTTATATGTATACAGTCATATCATATGTCAATAATGATAGTTTTACCTTTTCCATTATACCTTTTATTTCTTTTTTTTTTTTTTTTTGCCATATTGCACTGTCCAGGACTGCACTACAATATTGATTAGAAGACATGATTTTAGATATGCATATTAAGTTTTTGAATTCAGGAAAAACAGGTTTGATATTTTGCCATTAAGTTATTAATTTTAGGTCTTTTGTAGTTATTCTTAATCACATGTTTGCTTTTAAACCTAGTTTGCTGAGTTTTTATTACAAACTATTATAGAATTTTAATTGTTTTGTCATTTAGTGAAATGATCATATATCACTTTTCTCATTTATTCTAATAATAAATTTTATTGATTTAATTTTGATTATTCAGTTAACCTTGCATTTCTGGTATAAGTAACTCAGTCAAGATTTTTTTTTTTTGGCTGAACCACATGGGTTGTGATCTTGGTTCCCTGACCAGAAATCAAACCTGGACCGCATCACTGACAGCAAATGCCAAGTCCTAACCACTGGACCACCAGGGAATTCCCAAACTCAGTCAAGATTTATTATTCTTTTAAAAATTACTGGATTCAGTTTGCCAGTTTTTAAATTTTTCTTCAGTATGTATCTTATATCCTTATAGAGTTACTGTTGTGGAAAGATTACAAATTGCTGAAGTTTCATGTGATGGTTAACAATAATAATGCATTTTCAGTAAGATATGTACAGTGGATTTTTTTAAAGATATAATGCTATTGTACACCTAATAAGATAAGGTAAGGTAAAGTCACTCAGTCGTGTCCGACTCTTTGTGACCCCATGGACTGCAGCCCACCAGGCTCCTCAGTCCATGAGATTTTCCAAGCAAGAATACTGGAGTGGGTTGCCATTTCCTTCTCCAGGGGATCTTCCCGACCCAGGGATTGAACCCGGGTCTCCCGCATTGGAGGCAGACGCTTTAACCTCTGAGCCACCAGGGAAGTCCTAGAGGACAGTATAGTGTAAATGTAACTTTTATATGTACTGGGAAACTAAAAAATTGGTGTGACTTATTTTATTGCACTGATCTGGAACAAAACCTTCAGTATCTCTGAGAAATGCTTATGCATGATACTTATTCAATTAGTGGATTTGATAGAGTCGATGCTATCAGTGAAGACTTCTTTATATATGAAGGATAACTTATCAGTGTCATTTGTAACTTTGGTTTCTCTTACAGGCAAATGTTCTGAAAACAACTCTGCATGGGAATGGCTTGCCTTACAATGACAGAAATGGAAGGAACATCCACATCCCCTGTACATCAGAATGGTGATATTTCTGGAAATGCTAACTCTGTGAAGCAAATAGATCCAGTCCTACAGGTCTATCTTTATCATTCCCTTGGGAAAGCTGAGGAGGATTATCTGAAGTTTCCAACTGGAGAGTATGTTGCTGAAGAGATTTGTATTGCTGCGTCTAAAGCTTGTGGTAAGTATTAAAAAACAGTGTTTTTCTTCTTATTAATATATGCTTGGTTTATTATACTCTAGCACAATGTACCTGTGTAATATATTTTTTATGCTTCTGTGACTGACAAGTGTTTTCATATGTATTTAAAATGAGAAAATTACTAAAGTAGAATATAAGGTAAATTCCGTGTTGAGTTAGTGGTATAGAATGATGTGTTCCCCCCAAATTTGTGTTGTGACCTACTCCTCCAGTGTGATGACTTTGGAAGTGGGGTTTTCCAAAGATGAATCAGTCATGAGAGTGGACCCCTCATCAGTGGGACTAGTACCTTTATTAAAGAGATTGCTGAGAGTTCCTTTGCCTCTCCTGCCATGTGTGGACATAGCAAGAAGATGAATAAGAAAATGAATCATCTATGAACCAGGAATAGGGTTCTCATTAGACACCACATCTGCTAGCACCTTGATTTTGTACTTCCCAACCTCCAGAAATATGTTTCTGTTTTTTTTTTTTTTTTTTTTTTTTGGCCTCTTGGCATGTGTTAGTTGCTCAGTCATGCCCCACTCTTTGGGACCCCATGGACTGCAGCCCACCAGGCTCAGTCCATGAGATTTTCCAGGAAAGGATACTGGAGTGGGTTGCCATTTCCTTCTCCAGGGGATCTTCCCAACCCAGGGATCAAACCTCGGTCTCCTGCACTGCAGGCAGATTCTTTACCGACTGAGCTACAAGGGAAGCCCCTGTTTCTGTTTTTTATAAGCCACTTCATGTATGGTAGTTTTCTTACAGCATCCTGAATGAGCTAAAACAGTAATTGGTACTGAGAAGTGGAAGGGTTGTAACAAATTTCTAAAAATGTAAAAGTGGCTTTGGGACTGGGTAATGGATAATGGAAGAGTTTTGAGGTGCATGCTAGAAAAAGTCTACATTGTTGGGAACAGATTTTTAAAGGAGATTCTGGTGAGGACTTAGAAAGAAAGAAGCAGAGTTGTAAGAAAACAATTTTCTTAGAGGACACTTGTGCAATCCTGTGCAGAATATTGGTAGAATTGTGTTCCATAAAGACCATTCTGATAAGATCTCAGATGGAAATAAGGACCATGTTATTGGAAACTGAAAGAAAAGTGATCCTTGTTACAAAGTGTCAAAGAACTTGCCTGAGGTATGTTCATGTTTCAGTGATTTGTAGAATGTAGAACTTACGAGCAGTAAAATTGGGTGTTTACCTCAAGTATTTCTAAGTGAAGGGTTGAAGGTGTGGCTTGAGTCCTCATGACTGATTATAGTTGTGAAAAATTAATGCTGTTGCTGAGCTCCTTGGCTGCCCTGGATATGGTTCTGGCAGCCCCTAGTGTGGTAGTTATCCCTCAGCGGGTGCAGGCAGCAAACTGGTTAAGTATCTCAACTAGTGGAGAATGCAAAGGCCTTGGAGGCATGTCTGACTCCACCTATATTTCAAAGAAAGGGAGCATGGGGCAGGGCTGCCAGGAGTCTTTGGTGCCCAGCAACGCTGGAGGGACAGGAATGTTGCTCTGGTGTGCCCTGCAGGTGGGGATCTCTGCTTCACTGGGTCTGGAAGGCAGAGTATCAAATTAGAGGGTTATTCATCAGCCTTAAGGTCTAATGGAATTTGCCTTACTAGGTTTTAGATTTATTTGAGACTTGTCACTCATTTCTTCTTTTCTTTTGGAATGGAAATATTTGTCCTATGCTGTTGGAATGGGAACATCTGTCCTATGCCTTTTCCACCATATATTTTAGAAACACATAATTTGTTTGATTTCATAAGTTTACAGCTGGAGAACCTCTGGATGAATTGTACCTTGTTGTTCAGTTGCTAAGTCATGTCTGACTCTTTGCGACCCCATGGACTATAGCACGCCAGGCTTGCCTATTCTTCATCATCTTCTGGAGCATGCTCAAACTCATGTCCTTTGAGTCGGTGATGCCATCCAACCTCTGTTGTTCCCTTCTCCTCCTGCCTTCAATCTTTCCCAGCATCAAGGTCTTTTCTAATGAGTTGGCTCCTCTCATCAGATGGCCAAAGTATTGGAGCTTCAGCATCCGTCCTTCCAGTGAATATTCAGGATTTATTTCCTTTGGGATTGACTGGTTTGATCTCTTTGCTCTCCAAGGGACTCTGACAAGTCTTCTCCAGAACCGCAATTCGAAAACATCAGTTCTTTGGCACTCAGCCTTCTTGATAGTCCAACTCTCACATCTGTACACAACTGCTGGAAGAACCATAGCTTTTATATACAGAGCTTTGTTGGCAAAGGGACATCTCTGCTTTTTAATATGATGTCTAGGTTTGTCATAGCTTAAGATGCTTTGGTGGAGATGCTTATTCCACCAGAGTTTGTGTCTCTTTTTTCCAAAGAGCAAGCATCTTTTAATTTCATGGCTTTGCAGTGATTTTGGAGCCCAAGAAAATAAAATCTATCACTGCTTTCATTTTTTCCCTTCTATTTGCCATGAGGTGATGGAACTGGATGCCATAATCTTCGTTTTTTGAATGTTGAGTTCTAAGATAGCTTTTTTCCACTCTCCTCTTTCACTCTTATCAAGAGGCTATTCAGCTCCTCCTCACTCTGCTGTTAGAGTAGTGTTATCTGCATACTGAGGTTGTTAATATTACTTCCTGGCAGTCTTGATTCCAACTTGTGATTCATCCAGTCTGGCATATCACATGATGTATTCAGCATAAAAGGTAAAGAAGCAGGGTAACAGTGTACAGCCCTGTTGTACCCCTTTTCCGATTTTGAAGCAGTCTGTTGTTTCATGTCTTGTTATAATTGTTGCTTCTTGACCTGCATACAGACTTCTTGAGAGGCAAGTAATGTGGTCTGGTATGCCCATCTCTTTAAGAATTGTCCACAGTTTGTTGTGATCCACAATCAAAGGTGTTAGCATAGTCAGTGAAGAAGAAGTAGATATTTTTCTGGAATTTCCTTTCTTTCTCCATGATCCAGCATATACTGGCAATTTGATCTCTGGCTCTTCTGCCTTTTCTAAACCCAGCTTGTGCATCTGGATGTTCTCAGTTCACATACTGCTGAAGCCTTGCTTGAGTCTCATCTACATCTGATTTGCTGCTGCTGCTAAATTGCTTCAGTCGTGTCTGACTCTGTGTGACCCCATAGACGGCAGCCCACTAGGCTCCGCCATCCCTGGGATTCTCCAGGCAAGAACACTGGAGTGGGTTGCCATTTCCTTCTCCAGTGCATTAAAGTGAAAAGTGAAAGTGAAGTCGCTCAATCGTGCCTGACTCTTCATGACCCATGGACTGCAGCCTACCAGGTTTCTTCGTCTATGGGATTTTCCAGGCAAGAGTAATGGAATGGGTTGCCATTGCCTTCTCCACATCTGATTTAGATGATATTTAAATGAGACTTTGAACTCAGACTTTGAGTTGATGCTGGAATGAGTTAAGACTCCTGGGGCTATTGTGATGGAATGAATGTATTTTGAATGTGAAAGGATATTATTTTTAGAGGGCCAGGAATAGAAAGCTATAGGTTGAGGGAGAAGGACACAAACATTCAAATTCATATGTTGAAACATTTTCTCCCAATGTGATTGTATTTGACGATGTTACCAAGTCATAAGGTTAAATATCACCTTTCCCCAGTTGCTTTTCTACCCTTATGTGGCTTAGTTAATAGATAACTAAGTTATCTGTGTCTCTTCGAGTTATGGATATTTGTGTCTGTTTTTTTCAGAATGTAGTTAGTTATTTTATGGTGTGAAATATGCGTTCCTAAAAGACACTGTGCTCTGCAGAATTGTGCAATAAAAACCACAGGGCTTATAGGAAAAATAAGGTTAGGGGTATGACAGTCTAAACTTGGTGATATTAAAAAAAAACGTAGTAAAAACAGCACATGCTAAGTGGTAAAAAATATATATAAATAGTGCAATATATTTGGCACTTTATCTTAAAGTCATGAAGCTTGCTTGTGGAAGTAGATGTTGAAAAGGTTGCATCCTGTGAGTTAGTGTGAAGTTACAGAAGGAAGGTTATCTGAAATCACATGAGAAGTTGTAACACCACATGTTGATGGGTGTGATTTATAACACATATGGTAAACTGAGATAGCTGGTAGGTGTTTGTTCCATGTATGGCCTCAGTTTGGATTCCAGGCTGAAAGAATAACCCCTAAATGAGACATGGTGTTCTCCTGGTAAAAGGTGAAAAAAACATGAGGGCTGCTGGAAATGAAATAACCCCCTACTGCCTCTTTTTGGGCTGGAGAAGGAAATGGCAACCCACTCCAGTGTTCTTGCCTGGAGAATCCCGGGACGGGGGAGCCTGGTGGGCTGCCGTCTATGGGGTCGCACAGAGTCAGACACGACTGAAGCGACTTAGCAGCAGCAGCAGCAGCAGCCTCTTTTTGGAACTAACACACTGTCACTCCTGCTCAGATTCCATTGGCCAAACTGAGTCATATGGCCAAGCCAGTGTTAGGTCAGATGAGGTGGTCCTCTCAGGGAGTGGGAGGAAAAGATGCTGTATTTATGAGCAATAATGTAGTCTGCTACACTTTTCCATCTTGGCCACAAATAATTCTCTTTTTTCAGTATTTAAAATAAATTTTTCCTTCCTCAGTGAGGGTACTCAAACCTGTCATTGAATCAGGTTTAAAATCCAGGTTCTCCCTATATTCTCTCAGTTATGTCCAGATGGTCTTCTTGATTCAGAAATCTGTGAAATGAAAAGACAGTTATTCTGATATCATATCTACAGCCTTGACAAGTTTTATGTTAAAGATATGAGATAATTAGCTCTAGTATAGAAACCGGAAGGGGCAATGGCACCCCACTCCAGTACTCTTGCCTGGAAAATCCCATGGACAGAAGAGCCTGGTGGGCTGCAGTCCATGGGGTCGCTACTAGTCGGACATGACTGAGCGACTTCACTTTCACTTTTCACTTTCATGCATTGGAGAAGGAAATGGCAACCCAGTCCAGTGTTCTTGCCTGGAGAATCCCAGGGGTGGGGGAGCCTAGTGGGCTGCCGTCTATGGGGTCACACAGAGTCGGACACTACTGAAGCGATGCAGCAGCAGCAGCATCCATATTGTTGCAAATGACATTGTTTGGTTCTTTTTAATGGCTGAGTAATATTCTGGTGTATATATGTATGGCATCTTTTTTATCCATTCCTGTGTTGATGGCCCTTTAGATTGCTTCCATGTCTTGGCTATTGTAAACAGTGCTGCAGTGAATGTTGAAGTGCATGTATCCTTTGAAACTATCCAGTTTTTCTCTGGATAGCTATATGCTCAGGAATGGTATTGCTGGATTACATGGTAGCCCTATTTAATTTTTTTAAGGACCCTTTATATGGTTCTCCATAATGGCTGTACTAATTTACAGTCCCATCAACAGTGTAAGAGAGTTCTCTTTTCTCCATGCTCTTTTCATCATTTATTGTGTGTAGATTTTTTGATGATGGCCATTCTGACTGGTGTGAGGTGATCTCTCTCTCATATTTTTGATTTGTATTTCTCTAGTAACTGGGAAAGATTGAGGGCAGGAGGAGAAGGGGACAACAGAGGATGGGATGGTTGGATGGCATCACCGACTCAATGGACATAAGTTTGGTTGAACTCCGGGAGTCGGTGATGGACAGGGAGGCCTGGCGTGCTGTGGTTCATGGGATTGCAAAGAGTCAGATATGACTGACCAACTGAACTGAACTGAATAATTAGTGATGTTGAGTATTTTTTCATGTGCCTGCTTTGGAGAAATGTCTATTTAGGTTTCTGCCCATTTTTTTATTGTATTTTTTTTTGTCGCTGTTATTATGCATGAGGTATTTGTAGATTTTTGGAGACCAATCCCTGTCCTTCAGATAGTTCATAAATATTTTCTTCCATTCTACAGGTTGCCTTTTCATTTTGTTTATGGTTTCTTTTGCTGTGCAAAAGCTTTTGGGTTTAATTAGGTCCCATTTGCTTATTTTCATTTTTATAACCTTAGGAGTTGTGTTGAAAAGGCTATTGCTGTGTTTCATGTCAGAGAGTGTTTTACCTATGTTTTTCTCTTAGAGTTTTATAATATCTGGTCTTACATTTAGGTCTTTAGTTCATTTTATTTTTGTGTATGGTGTTAAGGAATGTTCTATTTCATTTTTTGTATGCAGCTGTCCAGTTTTACCAGTACTATGTATTGAAGAGACTGTCTTTTCTTCATTGTATAATCTTGCCTCTTTTGTCATAGACTAATTGATTATAGATGCATGGGTTTATTTCTGGGCTTTCTATCCTGTTCCATTGATTTATCTTTCTGTTTTTGTGCCAGTGCCATACTGTTTTGATGATTGTAGCTTTATTCAGTATCTGAGGTTAGGGAGTCTGATTCTTTCAACTCTATTTTTCTTTCACAGATTGCTTTGACTCTTCGGGGTCTTCTGTGTCTCCATACAGATTTTAAGATTTTTTATTCTAGTTCTAAAAAAATGCCATTGGTAACTTGATAGGGAATTGCATTGAGTCTGTGTTTTGCCTTGGGTACTATAGTCATTTTGACATTATTAATTGTTGCAATCCAAGAACATGGTATATCTTTCCAGTTGTGTCATTTCAGTTGATTTCATCAGCTTCTTAATAGTTTTTGGCATATAGGTCTTTTGTCTCTTTAGATAGGTTTATTCTTAGGTATATATTCTTTTTGATGTGATGATTGTTTCTTGAATTTCTCTTTCTGATCTTTCATTTCTAGTGTATACAAATGGAATAGATTTCTGTGTATTAATTTTATATCCTGCAAATTTACCTAATTCTTTAATAAGCTCTAGTAATTTTGTAGTAGTGTCTTAGGGGTTTTCTATGTATAGTATCATGGCATCTGCAAATAGTGACAGTCTTAACTTTTTCTTTTCCAATTTGGATTCCCTTTATTTCTTTTTCTTCTCTAATTGCTGTGCCAAGGACTTACAAAACTGTGTTGAATAAAAGTAGTGAAAGTGGACATCCTTGTCTTGTTCCAGATCTTAGAGGAAATGCTTTCAGCTTTTCACTGTTCAGTATGATGTTAGCTATAGGTTTGTAGTATATGGCCTTTATTATGTTGTATGCTCCCTCTGTACCACTTCTGGGAGAGTTTTTGTTATGAATGCATGTTGAATTTTGTCAGAAGATTTTTCTGCATTTATTGAGATGATCATATGGTTTTTATTATTCAGTTTGTTGATGTGATGATTCACACTGATTGATCTGTGGATATTGAAAAATCCTTGCATTCCTGGGATAAATCCCACTTGATCATGGTGTATGATCCTTTTAATGTATTATTAGATTTGAACTGCTAGTATTTTGTTGAGGATTTTTGCATCTATGTACATCAGTGATATTAGCCAGTATTTTCTAGTGATATTTGTTTTTTGTTGGTATTGGGATGATGGTGGCCTCATAGAATGGGTGTGGGAGTGTTTTACTTTGCAGTTTTTGAAATAGTTTCAGAAGTAAAAGTGTTAACTCTTTTCTAGGTGTTTGATAGAATACACTTGTGAAGCCATCTGGTGCTAGACATTTGTTAGTTGGGAGTTTTTAAATCACGGTTTCAATTTCATTGCTTGTGATTAGTCTATTCGTATTTTCTATTTTTTCCTGCCTCAGTTTCAGGAGTTGTACCTTTCTAAGAATTAGTCCATTTCTTCCAAATAATCCATTTTATTGACAGATAATTGCTTGTAGCAGTCTTTTATGATTCTTTGTATTTCTGTGATACGTGTAGTAACTTCTCCTTTTTCTTTTGCAATTTTATTGATTTGAGCCCTCTCCTTTTTCTTGATGAATTAGCTAGAGATGTATCAGTTTTGTTTATCTTTTCAAGTAGCCTACTTTTAGTTTCATTAATCTTTTCTGTTTTTCATTTCTATTTCATTTATTTCTCTGATCTTTATGATGCCTTTTCTTCTAATAACTTTGGATTTTGTTCTTTAGTTGCTTTTGGTATAAGATTAGCTCATTAATTTGAATTTTTTTTGTTTCTTAAGGTAAGGTTATATTGCTGTAAACTTCCATCTTAGAACTGCTTTGCTGCATCCCGAGGGTTTTGAATTATCATGCTTTTTATTTTTTCATATGTCTTTAGGCATTTAAAAATTTCCTCTTTGATTTATTCAGTGATTTATTGGCTGCTTAGTAGCATATTGTTTAGCCTCCACATGTTTGCATGTTTTTTTGTATTTTTGTTGTTTTTTTTTAAAATAGTTTTTCTTATAGTTGATTTGTAATCTGATAATGTTATGGTTGGAAAAGATGCTTGATATGGTTTTAATGTTCTTAGGTTTACCGAGGCTCTCTTTGTGGGTCATGCATTTAATTCCATGCATTTAAAGTCATATGTTTCACCCTTAAAAATGTACAGTTCAGTATTTTTATTATCCTCACAGAGGTGTCCAGCCATCACTACCCTCAAGAAACCCCTGTGCTTATTAGATATCACTTCCTAACTCTCTATTCTTCTCCAATTTCTTAGACAACCACCAGTCTAGTTTCTGTCTCAGTAAATTTACCTTTTTGTCTCAGTAAATTTGAATGATACAATATTTGGTCTTTTGTTACTGACTTCTTAAGCTCATGTAATATTTATAAGGTTCATTCCTGTTGTATCACTTCAATTCAGTTCAGTTTAGTCGCTCAGTTATGTCTGATTCTTTGTGACCCCATGGACTGCAGCACACGAGGCCTCCCTACCAACTCCCGGAGTTTACTCAAACTCACGTCCATTGAGTTGGTGATGCCATCCAACCATCTCATCCTCTGTCATCCCCTTCTCCTCCTGCCTTCAATCTTTCCCAGCATCAGAGTCTTTTCCAATGAGTCAGTTCTTTCATCTGGTGGCCAAAGGATTGGAGTTTCAGCTTCAGTATCAGTCCTTCCAGTGAATATTCAGGACTGATTTCCTTTAGGGTGGACTGGTTTGATCTCCTTGCTGTCCAAGGGACTCTCAAGAGTCTTCTCCAATATCATAGTTCAAAAGCATCAATTCTTTGGTGCTCAGCTTTCTTTATAATCCAACTCTCACATCCATACACGACCACTGGAAAAACCATAGCTTTGACTAGACAGACCTTTGTTGGCAAACTAATGTCTCTGCTTTTTAATATGCTGTCTAACTTTTCTTCCAAGGAGTAAGTGTCTTTTAATTCATGGCTGCAGTCACCATCTGCAATGTTTCTGGAGCCCCCCAAAATAAAGTCTGTCACTGTTTCCATTGTTTCCCCATCTATTTGCCATGAAGGGATGGGACCAGATGCCATGATCTTCGTTTTCTGAATGTTGAGTTTTAAGCCAACTTTTTCACTCTCCCCTTTCACTTTCATCAAGAGGCTCTTTTGTTCTTTTTCACTTTCTGCCATAAGTGTGGTGTCATCTGCATATCTGAGGTTATTGATATTCTCCCAGCAATCTTGCTTCAGCTTGTGCTTCCTCCAGCCCAGCATTTCGCATGATGTACTCTGGATATAACTTAAATAAGCAGGGTGACAATATACAGCCCTGACATACTCATTTTCCTGTTTGGAACCAGTCTGTTGTTCCATGTCCAGTTCTAACTGTTACTTCCTGACCTGCATACAGATTTCTCAGGAGGCAGGTTAGGTGGTCTGGTATTCCCATCTTTTGAATAATTTTCCACAGTTTATTGTGATCCACACAGTCAAAGGCTTTGGCATAGTCAATAAAGCAGAAGTAGATCAATCACTTCAGTTCAGTTCAGTTGCACAGTCGTGTCTGAATCTTTGCGATCCCATGAATTGCAGCACACCAGGCCTCCCTGTCCATCACCATCTCCTGGAGTTCACTCAGACTCACATCCATCGAGTCAGTGATGCCATCCAGCCATCTCAT
This sequence comes from Aepyceros melampus, assembly GCA_006408695.1. Taxonomy (NCBI): domain Eukaryota; kingdom Metazoa; phylum Chordata; class Mammalia; order Artiodactyla; family Bovidae; genus Aepyceros; species Aepyceros melampus. The sequence continues at coordinate 75,321 of SJXQ01002066.1, forward strand.
CCTCTGTCGTCCCCTTCTCCTCCTGCCCCCAGTCTTATCAGTACTTAATTATTTCTTGACTGAATAGTATTCCATTGCATTCATATACTACATATTCTATAACCACTGATCAGTTGATGGACATTTGGGCAGTTTCCAACTTTTAGATATCATGAATAATGTTTCTGTGAATGTTTGTATACAGGTTTTTGTGTGGACATATTACTTCATTTCTGTTTTGTATAAACCCAGCATTGTTGAGTCAAATGGTAATTCTATGTTTAGCTATTTGAGGCACCCCAAGACTGTTTTTGAAAGTGGCTGCATTGTTTAACATTTATGCCTGTAGTGTGTATAGGTATCTTCATCATAGTTTAAAATTTTCTTCTCATGACTTTGAGTTACTGTCTAATGTCTTATCATTTCTACCTGTAGAATACTTTTTAGCATTTCTTGTGGAGCTGGCCATTTAACGAGATCTCTAAGCTTTTGTTTATCTTAGAATGTCTTAATTTCTACTTCATCTTTAAAGAAGTATTTTGTCAGATATAAAATTCTCATTTGACTTTTTTCTCTTTGAGCTCTTTAATTAATCATCCAATTTCTTCATGAGCATATTGGTTTCTGATGAGAAATTGCTATGAGTCTTACTGAGAATGCCTAATTGAGGATTCCTTGTATGTAATGAGTCATTTCTCTCTTGCTGTTTTTGATGTTCTCTTTATATTCATCTTTTGGTGGTTTGATTTTTAATGTGTCTCGGTGTGCATCAGTTTGCATTTATCATCATGCAATTCATTCAGTTTCTTGGATTTGTGTGGTTCATGGTTTTCATCAAATTTGGGGAGTATGGGGCCATTATTTTTCAAATATTCTTTCCTTTTCTCTACTTTCTCTTCAAATGTCTGAAACTGTCATAATGTAATGTTGGCAGACTTGAATGTATCCCACAGGTGTATTAGTTTTGTCCATCTTTTTTCTTTTCTTCCCCTGCTCTTCAGACTAGATAATCTAATTGACTTATCTTTAAGTTAGCCGATTATTTTATCTAAACCTGCTTTTGAAACAGTCTAGTGAATTTTTCATTTCAGGTGTTGTACTTCTTTGTTCCAGATTTTCACTTCTTATACTGTTCCTCTTTGTTTACACATCTTTCTCCTGGTTCCTTTACTTTTTTGTCCATGGCTTCCTTTAGCTCTTTGAGCACATTGAAGGCAGCAAATTAAAATTATTTAATAGTTTTGATTGATTTAAGTCATAAAGTGACTTAAGATTGACTCTATTAACTCTAGAGCCGTGGACCAGAGTTTCACATTGGGAATACCAGCTGCCATCTCTAAGCGCTTCCTGAGCAGAGAGCAGAATAGAAGTGCTGCTAATTTTTCCCACCATTTTAAAATTGTCTTTTTCCTGACTCAGGAATTGCTTGGTTGTTGCATATCTTTGACTGTTTTCCAGAGTTCTCATGAAGTTGCTTTTGACAGTTTTTACTGTTTTTTGTTGTCGATTTTGTATAGTGATATACCATTTTCACTGATGTCACTCTGCCTTTACTTCTGTAATCATGGTTTATCCTAGTTCTTCAAACATATTTATAATGACTGCTTTGGAATTTTGTTAAATCTTACTTCTGGGTCTTATAGGCATTGTCTGTTACCTTCCTGTTTTCTTGCCCAAGGATTACACTTTCCTGTTTCTTTGCATATCTCATAATCCTTTTGTTAAAAACTGGACATTTTGGGTAATATAGCACATCCAGATTCTGATTCCTTTGGGGGATTTAAAAAGTATCCTTCTGTTAACTGATTTTTAAAAAAATTTTTTTCTATGGTCATAGTGCATACTCTATATAATTTCAATCCTCTGAAATTTTTTGAGACTTTCATTGTTACTTAGGTTATCTACTCTCTTGTTTAATGTTTCACATGCATTTGAAAATAGTGTATAGTCTGACTTGCTAGGTGTAGTGTTCTCTAAATGTAAACTAAATGTGGTTAATTTTAAATTTTATATCCTTTGTTTATTTATTTTGTCTTCTCGCAATTTCTGAGAAATTTTGAATGTATGTTTCTCCTTCTGGTTCTATGTTTTTTTGCTTCATGTATTCTATTGAGCCTTGAAATTAGTGGGGCTTCCCTGGTGGCTCAGACGGTAAAGCTTTTGTTCTGCAGTGCAGGAGACCGGGGTTTGATCCCTGAGTTGGAAAGATGCCCTGGAGAATGGCTACACACTCCAACATTCTCACATGGACAATTCCTTGGACCAAGGAGCCTTGTAGGATACAGTCCATGGGTCGCAAAGAGTCAGACAAGACTTTACGACTGTCACTTTCACTTTATTAGTGAAACACACATTTAATATTATTATGTCTTCCTGTTGAGATGGCCCTCTTATTACTGTGAAGTGTTCCTTTTTATCTCAACTAATCTTTCTTTTTTTAAAAACGTTTACTTCCGTTCAGTTCAGTTGCTCAGTCGTGTCCAAATCTTTGCGACCCCATGAATTGCAGCACGCCAGGCCTCCCTGTCCATCACCATCTCCCGGAGTTCACTCAGACTCACGTCCATCGAGTCAGTGATGCCATCCAGCCATCTCATCCTCGGTCGTCCCCTTCTCCTCCTGCCCCCAATGCCTCCAGCATCAGGGTCTTTTCCAATGAGTCAACTCTTCGCATGAGGTGGCCAAAATACTGGAGCTTCAGCTTTAGCATCATTCCTTCCAAAGAAATCCCAGGGTTGATCTCCTTCAGAATGGACTGGTTGGATCTCCTTGCAGTCTAAGGGACTCTCAAGAGTCTTCTCCAACACCACAGTTCAAAAGCATCAGTTCTTTGGCGCTCAGCCTTCTTCACAGTCCAACTCTTAGTTTAATGCTAATGTTGACTCATCAGGGATATTTTTTGCCATATGTTTTCATGGTGTATAATTTTCCTACTTTTTAGCATCAACCTGTCTATATCCTTTTTTAAAATTAGTGTTAGTCACTCAGTCATGCTCGACTCTTTGCAACCCTATAGACTATAACACGCCAGACTCCTCTGTCCATGGGATTCTCCAGGCAAGAATTCTAGAGTGGGTTGCCATTTCCTCCTCCAGGGGATCGTCCCAACCCAAGGATCGAACTTGGGTTGTTTAAAGTATGTCCCTTGTAAATAACACAGTTTTCTTTTTAATAATCCAGACTAATATATATTTTATTGGCTTATTTACATTTATATATAATAGAAGTACTGATGTGTTTGTTGTGTTTATAACCTTGTTTGTTTTGTATTTTATGTATCTTTAGGTTTCCTTCTTTTTTGCCTTTTTTAGGTTGATCAAGTATTTTTCTTTCTTTTTTTTACTTCGTCTCTTCTGTTGGATTTTTTTTTTTTTTTTGAACTAGTTTTTGTATTTTTCTTTTGGCAGCTACCCTAGATATTATAGTGTACATTTTTTGGCTTATTATAGTCTTAAGCTAGTGAAAGGTTGTTGTTGAATTACGATGCCGGGATTCTTGGCCTCCGGAGGAGAATTCAATCCGGGGCCAGAGACGAGGCTTGATCGCTCAGAGCTTTTATGTAGCAAAGTTTTATTAAAGTATAAAGGAGATAGAGAAAGCTTCTGACATAGGCATCAGAAGGGGGTAGAAAGAGTACCCGCTTGTTAGTGTTAGCAATAAGTTATATACTCTCCAGTAAATCCAAAGAATGTCTGGAGGGTGTAAAGATCTCACCAGACCTACTCCCATAATTTACATTTTAAGATAACAGAATTAGCCAGAAGGTTTAATCCAGAGACTGTCCTCAGGCATAATACATTGTTATATAACCCTAAGGAATGTAGAGAAGGAAAAAATGTTTGTCCTTTTTTCCTCCTTGAGAATCCCAGACCCCTCTCTCCTTGGGGACCCCTAGCCCTCTTATCAACCTGCCTAAGAAATGACTCTCACTAGCATGTTATTTTTCAAACAATTCGAGAATTTTATAACAATTTAACTGTGTTCACTTCTTTTCACATTTGGTGTTACTGATCTGTTTTACTTTTGTACACATCACAAACACACAAGTATACAAATTATTATTGATTTAAGTGGTTATTGTTCTTTTACTCTTTATTGTTCATTTGTCATACAGTTCCATGCTTTCATCTGTCATCATTTTCCTTCAGCATAAAGAACTCCTTTTAGTATTTCTTGTATTGCAGATCTGCTGGTGACAGATTCCTTCAACTATTGTTTATCTTTACTTCACTCGAACCTCTTGATACATTTTTTACCTTTGCTAAAGAAAATCAGAGCCAGACAAAAGTTAATGTGATAAAGATGTACTTTTTAAAACAATAGTAAGGAAAGCTACTCCAGTGTAGAAGTGGGCTTAATTCTGAATACAGTCTGAAAAAGTGGAAATTTATAGCCAAGGAACAAGTAGGATGGGGACAATGGGGAATCACAAATTACTGGAGGAGACATCAGGTCTGGGGGGGATTCTTTCTGAGCAGACTGTTGTGATTCAGATACCAACTGGGAGATCAAAGGAGTGCAGAATTTGATCAGCTATGTCAAAGGTGGCAAAATCTTGCTAAGTGGATTTAAGCAGGATTCCTGCTTAAATTGGATTCTTCAAGGAAATAAACTTTTAAGGGTTACTTAGGGGAGGGTTCAGAGAAGCCTGACTAAAAGTTGATCTAGGAAAGAATCTTTTCAGCACTATAGTTTTGTGTTTTCTTGTGATCTTTACTATCATGCATTTAATTTCTTGTTTTGTAATTCTCTAATGGCTTCTCTGGGTCACCTACGATGAGATCCTTAAAGTTAGGCAATGTTTTCCTTTTTGTATTTTCCATACCCATCTTGTTCATATTATAGAATAGAGACTGTTAATATTAGTGGAATGACTGTTCTTGGTCTAAAATGATATGGAATTGAATCACAGTTTTGGTAGTGGCTTAGAAAAGAAGAAACATTTTGAATTTAATTTATTTATTAAATAAAAATAAGAATAATTTGGACTTAGTGTGTAGGAAAGAAAAGGAGTTAAAAGTGACTTTGAGGTTTCTTTGAATCTGTTTAGTATAATATATATCTCAGACACAGTGTCACTGACTTTTCTTTCTTCCTGCTGCTGCTAAGTCGCTTCAGTTGTACATATATACACCAGAATATTACTCAGTCATTAAAAAGAACGAAACAATGCCATTTGCAACAATATGGATGCTGCTGCTGCTGCGTCGCTTCAGTCGTGTCCGACTCTCTGTGACCCCATAGACGGCAGCCCACTAGGCTCCCCCATCCCTGGGCTTCTCCAGGTAGGAACACTGGAGTGGGTTGTCATTTCCTTCTCCAGTGCATGAAAGTGAAAAGTGAAAGTGAAGTCTCTCAGTTGTGTCTGACTAGTAGCGACCCCATGGACTGCAGCCCACCAGGCTCCTCCATCCATGGGATTTTTCAGGCGAGAGTACTGGAGTGGGTTGCCATTCTTTCTTCCTAGAACAGCGCAATTAACATGAACTGGTTAGAAAAAATGTGAATTAAGTATTAATATATAAATGCCATTTTGGAATAAGATGGTGTGACTAAACATGATGTAAGCACTGTCTTTTGCTTTTGTTTGCCATGTGACCTAACCATTTTCCTTTAGGGGTGTATCCCCTTGTTCTGACCCTTTTGTGCCAATTTATATGGATACATTTGTTTTCCTATTTTGATACATATAATTAAGGTTTGAGTCTTACTTCTATTAAGAAATCATTATTCAACATTTTAGACATCCTGATGTTTCATCAGTATGAGTTCACTTTTCCTACTTTGTATAATCACACTATTGTTTGAAAATCATGACATTGTCTTGTTCAGATAAATATCCCTATCATCATATGCTAAGAATATTGGTTCCATATGCAGTTTTATTTGCATGATTACATTTAAACTGAATGACACTTTTTTGCTAAAGTTCTCTTCCTAGTATTCTTTTTTTCCAAGGTAATCTCAAATCAGGTCTTTTACGTTCTCTTCCTGGGTAATTTCATCTCCCACTGTGTTTCTTTTTTTTTTTTTGTAATTGGATTATAATTGCTTTACAGTGTTCTGTTAGTTTCTACTGTACAATGAAGTGAATCAGCTGTGTAGGACTGAGATATATACACTTCCACTGTGTCTCATATATGTACCTGAAACAATGGCAATGTGACTTATTTTGTGGAAAGAGGTAAGGTAGTGCCTTGTACCTTCTAGATAGAAGAAATGTCAAGTTTAAAGCATTTTTTCAGTGCAGAATTAGACTAGATCCAAATAGTACTCAGATAAAATAATTACTTCCTTAATTATTTGAATAGTATTTTTTCCTATCATCTTATGATTATTTTAAAGTTTAGAGACTAACAAACCATCATTCTCTCTTTTCAAAGTGGCATACCTGGTGGACTGTTACTTTGTATTCATTAACATGGTGGACTGTTACTTTGTATTCATTAATGGCTTTTATCTGTTTTCCCCTTTCCCTTTCTTTTTAACATGAGGCTTGCTGTTTTTATTTAATGAATTCTTTAAAAAAAAAAAAAGTTTATTCTCCATTGTACTGTTATCTTCATTTTACTTTAGTCCCATCCTGGCAACTAGGACCATACTCTTTGGTGAATCCTCCAAATTTTCTCTGTAGTCATGTAACCCTGTGTGCTTTGTTGCTCATTCATGTCTGACTCTTTGCTACCCCATGTACTATAGCCCACCAGGCTCCTCTGACCATTACTTCTCCAGCAAGAAGACTGGAGTGGGTAGCTATTCTCTTTTCCAGAGGCTCTTCCTGACCCAGGGATTGAACCTGGGTCTCCTGCATTGCAGATTCTTTACTGTCTGAGCCACCAGGGAAGCTCCCATATAATCATACAGGGATGCACAACCCCCCTCCCTGTCATACAGAGTCATTAGGATTTTGAGATCATTATTTTATAGCATGGAATCATATTATGCACTCTTTATGTGCTTCTTGCTTTTTTCATGAAAACATACATTGTGAAAAATCTTTCAAACCAACTGCCTTTGTACTAACTCATTCTTTTTATTAAATTTTATAAAGGTCCATGGAATGGATTATACCACCTCAGTTTTTTCATATTTTCTGCTCTTGAATTTACATTTTATTTCTTTTAAATTTCTTACTACTATTTTTAGGAGTACCCAGGAGAGATTGCTGGCTTAAAAACACATTTAAAATTTTTACTGACGTTGATTTCTCATGACTGTATAGGTACTACTTTCTCAGAAGTTGTGCTAGTTTACGTTTCTAGCAATTATGTAGTGTAGTTCCCTTTTCACTGCAGTTCAATCAGCACTAGATGCTATCCCTCTTAGGTGAATGGGGATAAAGTGATATTACTTAATTTAAATTTACATTTTCTTCAATACTGATATTTCTATTCTTTCTCTTGCTTTTTAGTCTTGTGGATTTGCTCCACTGTGAATAACTTATTTCCATTTTTTTTTCCATTTTCACTTTTAATATTTTTGTTTTGCCTTTTGAATCTTGATTTTTATTATAACATATTTCAAGTAATGCTTTGTAGAAAGATAAAATACATATCAGTGTGCTCACTACTTCTCAAATTTATCATTTTGTCATTTAACTACAGACTTTTTTCTAATATGTTATCATGATGTCAAAAGTGTCATTTAGTCGTGTTTGACTGTGACACTATGAACTATAACCTACCAGGCTCCTCTGTCCATGAAATTCTCCAGGCTAGAATACTGGAGTGGGTTGCCGTTTCCTTTCTAGGGGCTCTTCCTGACCCAGAGATCAGATCTGGGTCTCCTGCATTGCAGGCAGTTTCTTTACTCTCTGAGCCACTATCCTGATGAGTTATGTTAATAGATTTTCTTAATTTATCCATCTCTCCAATCTTCAAATAAATGAACTTTGTCATATATTTTTCTAAGAAACATTGTTAGATTTTGTTTGCAGATGTTTAATTTAGGATTTTTGAATTTATTTTGGGAAGTGAGATTTATCATCTTATAATATCTTTGGTTTTGATATCATAGTCAAACTGAATTAAAAAATGTGTCAGTTTTCCTGTTCTCTTTTTTCTTAGTAGTTGTTTCTGATTTAATTGAAATGTGAATAGAAAACATGGTATGTATGACCAGTCTCTGGCATTTTGGGAGACTTGTTTTTAGCCTCCACATGATTGGTATGTACTTGTGTGGGTTCTCTCTCTGTTTGGAAATAATATACATTATTTAATTTTATGGTTTAAGTGTTCTATATGATTTTTAAAGTTCACTGGCCTTCAGCCTTTTGTTAATGTACCTTCTAAAATATTTTTGAAAAAAAATCACATATCCTTGCATTTTAAGTTGGTGTTTAAAAGTTTTCATTGTAAGTTTAAATAGTTCAGAGAATATAATAACACGTGTATTGTGTAAAATTTGATATTTAAAAATAAAATTGTTTCATTGTTCTTTTTAAAGCACCTGGTGACTCAAATATTTTAGTTATTTGGTACCCTCATTATTATTTAAAACAATATTGTTGAGTTAATCCAGTATTATTGGGTCAACTTTACTGTACAAAATAACTTAAAAAACTAGATAAACTGTTTTTTATAATGTACTTGAAAGAATCCTAAAGTCTCTGGCATTTTGGGAGACTTGTTTTTAGCCTCCACATGATTGGTATGTACTTGTGTGGGTTCTCTCTCTGTTTGGAAATAATATACATTATTTAATTTTATGGTTTAAGTGTTCTATATGATTTTTAAAGTTCACTGGCCTTCAGCCTTTTGTTAATGTACCTTCTAAAATATTTTTGAAAAAAAATCACATATCCTTGCATTTTAAGTTGGTGTTTAAAAGTTTTCATTGTAAGTTTAAATAGTTCAGAGAATATAATAACACGTGTATTGTGTAAAATTTGATATTTAAAAATAAAATTGTTTCATTGTTCTTTTTAAAGCACCTGGTGACTCAAATATTTTAGTTATTTGGTACCCTCATTATTATTTAAAACAATATTGTTGAGTTAATCCAGTATTATTGGGTCAACTTTACTGTACAAAATAACTTAAAAAACTAGATAAACTGTTTTTTATAATGTACTTGAAAGAATCCTAGCAGTCAAATGTTACAATATAGGGGGAAAATATATTTAATTAAGAACTTATTTGTAGGTGGTGTTGAACCAGAAGATTTTGACTGCTGCTACATTTTGCACAGATTTTAAGAGCTATTACTTCAGCCCCACTGCAGATTAGAGATATTATTGTAAGTGCACTTTAATATCTGTAATAATTTGTTTCTGTTTCTTTCTTAGGAATCACACCTGTATATCATAGTATGTTTGCTTTAATGAGTGAAACAGAAAGGATCTGGTATCCACCCAACCATGTCTTCCATATAGATGAATCAACCAGGCAAAACGTACTCTACAGAATCAGGTACTTTCTCCAGTAAAGTAGTCACTTTTAACTTAATGGTAAAAGGCAAAGTTGGAGAAATTATCAACCATACTTTTTAATTGCAAGGTCTTTAGTGTCGAAGACCAGAACCAGTTAGCATCTAATCTTCATTTGGCTTCCAAGGTGGTGCTAGTGGAAAAGAACCCACCTGCCAATGCAGGAGATGTAGGAGACATGGGTTTGATCCCTTGGTTGGGAAAATCTCCTGGAGGAGGGTGTGGCAACCCACTCCAGTATTCTAGCCTGGAGAATCTCATGGACGGAGGAGCCTGGTAGGCTGCAGTCCATAGGGTGGTAGAGTCTGACACTACTAAAGTGACTTAGTGTGCACACACACACTTCTTCTTTTAAGATTCTCTTTCCCCACTAGATAAAGTGTTCATACATGCTCATTTACTAGGATGCTCTGAGAATAAAGCCGTTTTTGGTAGAATGCTGCTTTTCCACTTAAGATTATAATTAAAAGTTGAAAGGATAAGAATGACCTTTACTTGAAAAATCCTAAATTTTTTGGAATACTGATAATGTCTCAGAAAACTTGATGTTTTATATAATAATCTGTGATCTCACATCCATTCTTTCTAAAAACCTTTTTCAGCTGAAGTGAAGGAAGGATAAGATTTTGCCAGTGATTATTTACAACCTCAAATTACAAATTGTTTAATAATTTTTGGTAATATGTAATACCAAGTTATAGAAATCCAGAGATATTTTATGATTTATTTATTTTTTTCTCTTACAAGGTAACTGAATTCTTTTATTAATAATTTTGAAGCTAGAGACATGTATAACACAACATTTACACAGAGACTGTAACCTACTAGGCTTCTCAGCCCATGGGATTCTCCAGGCAAGAATACTGGAGTGGATTGCCATTTCCTTCTCCATTTTGTGATTTAAAAGGATGAAACACAGAAATAAGTCCAGTCTGTTCTTACTTCTGAAATAGATCAGTTCCATAGAGAGTCAGTGTTGCATAGTAAAACATGACCGTGGACTCATTCATGATTATAAAAAGGAAAGAAAACCTTAGTAAACTAAAAGTCAAGAGAGACATTCATACCATGATTAAAGGATATCTGCAAAAAACATGTGGCAAATAATATTCTTAAATGATAAAATATTAGCATCATTCTCTTCTAAAATCAGGAATAAGATAAAAAGCAAAGATAACATGTATATAGTTATCTACTTGTATATAGGATTTTGGTGGAGTTCCTAACCAATACAGTAAAACAGGAACAATATTTCGTAATTGAGAACAAAGAAGGAAAAAGTCATTATTTGGAAATGATGTGATTATTAACAAAAAAACTATGAGCAAATCTGCAGGCATCAGTAATAACCATTCAGCAGAAGGCTATATTTATGGGATCAATATGTTAAGGTAGCCATTTCCATACACCATAAACAAACATAAAGAGGTCACTTAAAATAAAGACTAATAAAAGCAAAAAACATAAGGTACTTAGAATTAAACCTATTCAAATTTATTAAAACTTTTATGCAGGTTTTAAGACTTTCAAATTTGTGTTATTTAAAGAAACAGAGTAATATGCAACATATGTTTCACAGAATATCAGTATCTTATTAAGAATATTTTCTTTATCAATTTCTATAATTTCTTTCTGTAATCAGCAAAGAGTGTATCTTTTTATTTTAAAATGTCTGTAGAGCAGTAATCTGCAGTCTTTTTCTATAAGAAGTCAGATAGTAAATATTTTAGGCGTTGTGAGGAGTAGTTTGCTAAACTCTTCTAAAGAATTAAAAAATGTTTCCCTTATCAAATTCATGACTTCCTCCTACTTGTAAACTAAGGGGGCACATATGACTGCTACCTATAATCACAAGTACTAAGGATAATGTAACCAGAAACTGCCCCAAAGAGATTTTATATAATTTTTAAAAATTGTGCCTGTCTGTGGTTTAGAGGCTGTTCTTCATTTCCTTTATTACATATTTATGGGTTATTTCAGGATCAGCATAAAAGAGCAACAATTATAAAACTGTGTTGGAGAACTTACAATGTATAAAGATGTGATTTATATGACAAATATAGAATAAAGGGAACGAAAGAGGGTTTTTGTATTGTATTAAAATTAAGTTGATCTTAGTAAGAACTAGATTAAGTTAGTGTCTTTTGTAATTCTCTTAGAGACTCATATGCCAAAACTCAAAAGTATATAGTAAAAGATAAAATAAGAGACTTAATGTATTAATAATACACTAGAAACTTAATAATATACTAGAAAATATCTATAGCAATAATGAAATGAACAAAAAAACAAAAAAATCCAAAAAATCGTAGTAGAAGCAAGATGACAGACATAATACTTTATTAACAGTAATAGCCTTAAGTGTAAATGAATTAAACTCTCAAAAAGCAGAGACTGAAGAACTAAATTTTTCAAAATATATAGATTATATCCTGTCTATAAGAGGCACACTTTGCACTCAAAAACACAAATAACTTGAAAGTAAAGGATTGAAGAAGATATACCAGGCATTGAGTAACCAAAAGAGAGTTGAGAAGCTATATTATCAAGCAAAGTTGATTATAAGATATACGTTGTTGGTAAAGGAAGGGGAGGGACATTTTATAATGATCAACTAGTTTATCCATTAGGAAGCATAATATTTGCTTGTAATTACTTTAAGTTGGATCCAACTACAGAGCTCCAAAATGAATGAAGCAACAATGAAAAAATTAAAAGGAAAACTGGACAGTTCAACAATAATAGTTAGAGCCTTCAGTGCCTCACTTTCAGTAATGAACACAACAACCAGACTGAAGATCAGCACGGAAATAGAAGACTTGAATAACACTGTAAACTAGCTAGACATACAAACATGAACACTGTACCTAACAACAGGACAATACATATTCTTTTCAAGTGCATAGGGAATATTCTTCAGGTTAGATCATATGTTAATCCATCAAATGAATCTCAGTAAATTTGCTAATGTTGAAATCATACAAAGTATGTTCTCTGACCACTGTGGAAGTAAATTAGAAATCATTAACAGAAGGAAAACTGTACAGTTCACAAATATGTGGTAATTGACAACACTATTCTAAATAAATAATGGGTCAAGAAATCACAAAGGAAAATAGAAAATATTTTGATATAACTGGAAATGAATACGGATTATATGAAAACTTAGGGTGAGTGAGTGAAGTCGCTCAGTCGTGTCCAACTCTTTGCGACCCCATGGACTGTAGCCTACCACGCTCCTCCATCCATGGAATTTTCCAGGAGTGGGTTGCCATTTCCTTTTCCAGAGGATCTTCCCGACCCAGGGGTTGAACCTGGGTCTCCCACATTGCAGGCAGACGCTTTAACGTCTGAGCCTTAGGGTATGCAGCTAAAAACCATGCTTTAAAGTAAATTCATAGTTATTAAAACTATATTTTTAAAGTTCTCAAATCAATAACATTCCATTTTAACAAAGTAGAAAAAGAAGAGTAAATTAAACTGAAAGCAAGTTAAAGGAAGGAAATAATAAAGATCAGAGTAGAGATAAATGAAATAGAGGATAGAAAAAGAGAAAATGAGGAAACCAAAAGTTGGTTGGTTCCTTGAAAAGATCAATAGTATCAGTAAAGCTTTAACTAGATAAAGAGAGAAGCTTAAATTATTAAAATCAGAAATAAAAGAGGCAACATTACTGTGACCTTACAAAAATAAAAAGGATTATAAGAAACAGCTGTATGCCAACAAACTACATAACCAAGATGAAATAGAGAAATGCTTAGAAAGACACAAACTATAGAACTGACAAAGAAATAGAATATGTGAATTGACCTTAACAAGTAAAGAAATAGAATTCAATTAGTAATTAAAAAACAAACAAAAAACTTTGCACAAGGAGACCCAGATCAAAGTGGCTTTACTGGTGAATTCTATTAAACTTTTAAGGATATGTTGATACTTTGTTGTTGTTCAGTTGGTAAATCTTGTCCAACTTTGTGACCTTATGGACTGTAGCTTGCCAGGCTCCTCTGCCCTCCTCTGTTTCCCAGAGATGGCTCAGGTTCATAACCATTGAGTCAGTGATGCTATCTAACCATCTTATCCTCTGCTGTCCATTTCTCCTTTTGCCTTCAGTCTTTCCCCAGATCAGGGTCTTTTCCAGTGAGTCGGCTTTTCACGTCGCATGGCCAAAGTATTAAGCTTCAGCTTCAGTAGCATTCCTTCCAGTGAATATTTGGGGTTGATTTCCTTTAGGATTTACTGGTTTGATTTTCTTGCAGTCCAGGGGACTGTCAAGAATCTTCTCCAGCACCATAATTCAAAAGCATACATTCTTCTGTACTCAGCCTTCTTTATGGTCTGCCTCTCATATCCTTAGATGACTACTGGAAAAACCATAATTTTGACATGCAGACCTTTGTTGGCAAAGTGACGTCTTTGCTTTTTAATATGCTCTCTAAGTTTGCCATAGCTTTCATTTCAAGGAGCAAGCGTCTTTTAATTTCATGGCAGCAGTCACCGTTCGCAGTGATTTTGGAGCCCAAGAAAATAAAATCTGTCACTGTTTATACTTTTGCTTCTTCTATTTGCCATGAAGTGATGGGACTGGATGCCATGACCTTAGTATTTGAATGTTGAGTTTCAAGTCAGGTTTTTCACTCTCTTCTTTCACCTTCATCAAGAGGCTCTTTACTTCCTCTTCACTTTCTGCCATTAGAGTGGTATTAACTGCATATCTGAGATTGTTGATATTTCTCCCAGCAATCTTGATTCCAGCTGTGATTCATCCAGCCCAGCATTTCACATAAGGTACTCTGCATAGAAGTTAAAAAAACAGGGTGACAATATACAGCCTTGTCATACTCCTTTTCTGGTTTTGAACCAGTCACTTGTTCCATGTCCAGATCTGACTGTTGCTTCTGACCCGCAGACAGAATTCTCGGGTGCCAGAAAAGGATATCTGCTACTCCCTTCTGTTTAAGCACTTTCCACAGTTGTGATCCACACAGTCAAAGGCTTTAGCATAGTCAGTGCAGCAGAAGTAGATGCTTTGCTGAAACTCCCTTGCTTTCTTGATAGTCCAGCGAATGTTGGCAATTTGATCTCTGTTTCCTTTGCCTTTTCTAAACCCAACTTGTACAGCTGGAAACTCTTGGCTCACGTACTCCTAAGGCCTGGGTTGAAGGATTTTGAGCATGATTTTGCTAGCATGTGAAATGAATTGTATGAGAGTTGGAACTTTCTTTGGCATTGCCCTTCTTTGTCATTAGAATGAAAACTGAACTTTTCCAGTCCTGTGGCCACGGCCAAGTTTTCCAAATTTGTTGACGTTTTGTATAGCACTTTAATAGCATCATCTTTTAGGATTTTAAATAGCTTAGCTGGAATTGTGTCACCTCCACTAGCTTTGTTCGTAGTAATGCTTCCTAAGGCCTACTTGACTTCCCACTCCAGGGTGTCTAGCTCTAGGTGAGTGACCACACCATCATGGTTTTCTGGTTCACTAAGACCTTCGTTGTATAATTCTTCTGAGTATTCTTACCATTTCTTCTTAATCTCTTCTGCTTCTGTTAGGTCCTTATTGTTTCTGTTCTATATTATGCCCATTCTCACATGAAATGTTCCCTTTATGGTTTTGGTCACTGCCTCCTATACAGTGTTACGAACCTCTGCCTGTAGTTCTTCACATACTCTACCAGATCTGCTCCCTTGAATCTATTCGTCACCTCCACTGTATAATCATAACAGGTGTGATTTAGGTCATACGTGAATGGCCTAGTAATTTTCCCTGCTTTTTCAATTTAGGCCTAAGTTTTACAGTAAGAAGTTCATGATCTGATCCACAGTCAGTGCCAGGTCTTTTTTTTTTTTTTTTTTTGACTGACTGTATAGAGCTTCTCCATCTTTAATTGTGAAGAACATAATCACTCCAGTTTCGATAGTACACTCTGGTGATGTCCATGTGTAGAGTCATCTCTTGGGTTGTTGAAAGAGGGTGTTTGCTGATGATCACTGTGTTCTCTTGACAAAATTATGATAGCCTTTGCCCTGCTTCATTTTGTACTATAAGGCCAAACTTGCCTGTTATTTCAGGTATCTCTTGACTTCCTACTTTTGCATTCCAATCTCCTGTGATGAAAAGGACATCTTTTTTGTGTGTTAGTTCTAGAAGGTGTTGTAGGTCTTCATAGAAATGATCAGTTTCTGCATCAGTGGTTAGGACATACATTTGGATAATAGAGATGTTGAATGGGTTGCTTTGGAAACAAACAAAGATCATTATGTTGTTTTGAAGATTGCACCCAGGTACTGCATTTTAGACTCTTATTGATTATGAGCACTACTTCATTTCTTCTAAGGAATTCTTTCCCACAATAGATATAATGGTCATCTGAGTTAAATTCACCCATGACTGTCCATTTTAATTCACTGATTTGATTCCTAAGATGTGCTTGTTCAGTCTTGCCATCTCCTGTTTTATTATGTCTAATTCACTTTGATTCATGAACCTAACATTCCAGATTCATATGCAGTGTTGTTCTTTACAGCATTGGACTTTACTTTCACCACGAGACACATCCACAGCTGTGTGCCATTTCCTGTATGGCCCAGCTACTTCATTCTTACTGGAGCTAATAGTAATTGCCCTCTACTCTTTCCAAGTAATATACTGGGCATCTCCTGATCTGGGTAGGGGTTGACTCATATTCTGTTGGTATATATTTTTGCTTTCTCATACTGTCCATGGGGCTTTCCAGGCAAGAATACTTGAGTAGGTTGCCATTACCTCTTCCGGTGGACCATGGTTTGTCAGACCTCTCCACTGTGACCCCCTCCTTCTTGGGCTGCCATGCATGCCATGGCTCACAGCTTCACTGAGTTATGCAAGTCCCCTCACTGTGACAGGACTGTGATCCATGAAGGGAATGTTGATACTGAAAGAAGTGAAAGTGTTAGTCGTTCAGCA
This sequence comes from Aepyceros melampus, assembly GCA_006408695.1. Classification (NCBI taxonomy): domain Eukaryota; kingdom Metazoa; phylum Chordata; class Mammalia; order Artiodactyla; family Bovidae; genus Aepyceros; species Aepyceros melampus. The sequence continues at coordinate 91,673 of SJXQ01002066.1, forward strand.
TGTCCAGCTCTTTGCCCCCCATGGATTGTAGCCTGCCAGGCTCCTCTATCCATGGGGTTCCCCAGGCAGGAATAGTGGAGTGGGTTGCCATTTCCTTCTCCAGGGGATCATTCCTGACCCAGGGATCAAACCTAGGTCTCCTGCATTGCAGTCACATTCTTTACCATCTGAGCCACCACGGAAACCCCTATTAGTTATTCCCGAAAAGTGAAAAGGAGGAAATACTTCCCAACTCATTCCATAAGTTCACCATTACCCTGATACCAAAATCCAGACAAGTCCAAAAAATAAGAAAGCCACAGACCAATGTCCTTTATAAACATACGTGTAAAAATCATCAAGAAAATACTAGCAAACCAAATCTACCTATATATGCTGCTGCTGCTAAGTCGCTTCAGTCGTGTCCGACTCTGTGTGACCTCAGAGACGGAAGCCCACAGGCTCCCCCGTCCCTGGGATTCTCCAGGCAAGAACACTGGAGTGGGTTGCCATATCCTTCTCCAGTGCATGAAAAGTAAAAGTAAAAGTGAAGTCGCTCAGTCGTGTCCGACTCTCAGTGACCCCATGTACTGTAGCCTTCCAGGCTTCTCTGTCCATGGGATTTTCCAGGCAAGAGTACTGGAGTGGGGTGCCATTGCCTTCTCCGCTACCTATATATAAAAAGGATTAAATATTGACTAGGTAGAGATTATCCTAGGATATTCCTTTAACATCTCAAAATCAGCATAATGTACCATATCAGAATAAAGAGCCAAAGCATATGATCATCTTAATAAACATAGAAGAAAACTTTTGACAGACTCCAATATTCTATTGTAATCAAAATACTAAACACAACAGGAATGGACTGGAACTTCTTCAGTATGATAAAGGATCTGTGAAAAACTCCAAAGCTAATCTAATCAGTTCAGTTCAGTTCAGTCGCTCAGTCGTGTCCGACTCTTTGCAACCCCATGAATCACAGTACGCCAGGCCTCCCTGTCCATCACCAACTCCCAGAGTTCACTCAGACTCACGTCCTTGAGTCCGTGATGCCATCCAGCCATCTCATCCTCGGTCGTCCCCTTCTCCTCCTGCCCCTAATCCCTCTCAGCATCAGAGTCTTTTCCAATGAGTCAACTCTTCCCATGAGGTGGCCAAAGTACTGGAGCTTCAGCTTTAGCATCATTCCTTCCAAAGAAATCCCAGGGCTGATCTCCTTCAGAATGGACTGGTTGGATCTCCTTGCAGTCCAAGGGACTCTCAAGAGTCTTCTCCAACACCACAGTTCAAAAGCATCAATTCTTCGGCACTCAACTTTCTTCATGGTCCAGCTCTCACATCCATACATGACTACTGGGAAAACCATAGCCTTGACTAGATGGACTTTTGTCAGTAA